>JAJPUD010004814.1:77931-153106 GCA_023553655.1 Myrmecobius fasciatus | reverse complement strand
ATTTATGTATAAATATATATTTATGTATAAATATATATTTATGTATAAATATATATTTATGTATAAATATATATTTATGTATAAATATATATTTATGTATAAATATATATTTATGTATATATGTATTAGTGAAATAGATTAGATAAAAAGTCAAGTAAAATTTAACCAAGTAATGCCACATTTGATAAATCTAAGAATATAAATTGTTTGGAGAAAGAGCCTCTATTTGTCCAAAAAAGTTAAAAAAGCTAAAAAAAAAAGAGTTTGGCAAATACAATCATAAATACATACATATACATACACATGCATGCATATATAAAATCTCATACTATATACAATGTTTCAAATGGATGCTTCAAAATGAAAATGTCATTTAAAAATTCATTTTAATTGCCTTTTTGACCTAATAAAGGTACTATGTCCTCCATGAATCCTTTCTTGATCCCCTAATTATAAGTAATCTCCTGTCTCAAATTTGCATTCAATTCTTTTATGAAATTATCTCACCCTTATTTATATCAAGGCTATTCATATAGGTTTTTTTGAGATCTTCAAGTCCCCTATAACCCCACCCCCATTAGATCAAAAGCTATTGGAATGTAACATATTTGTTTGATCTTTGTACTCTCTAGTATCTAACCCAGTGCTTTGCCCAAGTCAGGAACTTAATAAATATTTGTTGAATTGAAGTCTAGAAGCACTCATGCATGACTGGTTTTAGAACTCCTAGGATTTAAAGTTTCTAAATTAGTTTGTCAAAGGAGAAACTTCTAAACAGACCTAACTCTGTTATGTGAAATATTCCATAATTTCATACCACATCTAAGAAGTGAATCATTTTAAAATATACAGAAGAAAAAAAAACAAAAAAGGATAAAAAAAAAGACAAAGTAGAATATACAGAAGAGAGGGAAAAGAATTTTAGAAAGAGGTAAAGATAATTTGGATAATTTTTCTATGAGCATTTTAAATTAAGTATATATTTTAAAACCCAAAGTATAATAAAACACAAAATCTCATATGAAATTTTTTTTCATTCTTTGCATACTTATTTATTCATGTTTGTGACTATCAAGTTTATAATAAAAATTAAATTTTACAAAGAAAAGATTGCTAGAACTTTTTAATTTATTTAAACATAGAAAAGAATTAGCTTATCACATATTAACTACATATGAATGATTCCTAATACCTTTATTTGATTTATAATATCTAAGGGACAAAATATGTTCCACAACAGAAACAGGTTGTCAGAGGTATCCTCATTCATCCATTCACTTTTAACATTATATATTATTCTATAAAAATTTGCTTATACCCATGAAAGTGGACTTATGGATGATATTATCTAATCTTAACTTTCCTAATTAAATGGACAAATATCTTTAAAAGATTCCTTAAAAGAAGCAATGAAAATAATGTGAGAACTTATGAATAATAATAATAATATGGAAGAACTAATTTTTTCTCCCTTTAACATGTCTTCAGTATATTAAATGATATAAAGAATCAAAAAAGGAATCAAAATCATTGATGAAAATATAATTTGAAAGATGAAATTGTAGGGGCAGCTAGATGGCGCAGTGGATAGAGCACCAGCCCTGAAGTCAGGAGGACCTGAATTCAAATCTGGTCTCAGACACTTAATATTCCCTAGCTGTGTGACCCTGGGCAAGTCACTTAACCTCAATTGCCTTAGCAAAAAGCAAAAAAAAAAAAAAAAAGATGAAATTGTATTCATTTTTGCCGAAACTGTTTTGAAATACTACTTATGAATAAACAAGGCATTTTAGAACTAAGTTTTTGCATATTACCAGTAAAAGTTCTCATCTATCATATTTTAAATTCAGAGTTAATTTGTTGCAGAACCTTCCAATTAAAAATCATCATGTGCTTTTGTACTCAACGTTAAAATGTAAAAAGCAGACACCTTTGGATTGCTTTTCTAGTATAACTGATTAATGATAAGGAAGACAAAAATATACTAGCCAAATTTCATTAAAAAGCGAAACAACAAAACAAGTAAAAACTTTTTGTAACTGATGGCAAAGAAAAAAAAGTATCAAAATTTAATAAACATCACCAATTGTTCACTTGACCCTTTTGTTTGTTGCCTCCAGCCCACCCTAGCTCTAATTTGCCATGAGTCAAATCTTACAGAAATCCTTCATCATTTGTTGATTAGCAGATGAATATGTTCTGTAAGCTGGAACCACACCAACTGGTTTATACATAATACAGAAATCAGACAATAAGAAAGTACAGCAATAGGATGCAGAGCAAGATATTGGACTACAAATCACATAAAGGACTTTCCTCAATGTGGGATCTATATACTTTTTTTTTTTTTTTTTTTTTTTGCTTTGTGGCCCTTGGGCGAACTTGTTCTAGTTAAAATATCATTACCATATATTAATACCCACCATTGGCTTTAATATATATGCATTTGGGGTAAACACATATACTATTCCACCAATGCTTTGGAATCTCCCTATCTTCGCAACTCTTGCACACTCAAATTTTAACTTGTGATGTGATCAGCACCATTTACGCTATAAAAATTCTTATTTTGCTTTGCTGGGCTATTGACTCCTTTAGGTAATTTGGCCCAATTATTGAATGCATAAATCTCATTTAAATGTCTTTGCTTGGTTTGGAGACTGTCTGAGTCGACCTCAACATTTGGAAGAAAAACATTTTAAAAACTACCATACTACATGACTTAAGGATAATATATATACAGCTTTGAATTTCTGGTTTTTGTGCATGTTGTCTATGAGCATTCAAATCATACCCATAATCTCAACATTATTATTTTATAATACAAAAAATGTCTTTAATTAATTATAATCCATGACAATTTATGCTGACATAGTTATCACTGGTAAATTAGCAGCGAGAATTTGGAAAGATTTACTTCCATAGGGATAGAGGAAGCAGTGTGGATCTTTCAATAAGTCCATTCAGGAATATTATTGTCCTGTGAGAAACGACCAGCAGGATGATTTCAGAGAGGCCTGGAGAGACTTGCATGAACTGATGCTGAGCAAAACGAGCAGAACCAGGAGATCATTATACACGGCAATAACAGTACTATATGACAATCAATTCTGATGGACATGGCTCTCTTCAACGAGATGATTGAAACCAGTTCCAGTTGTTCAATGATGAAAATAGAGGCATATATACCCAGAGAAAGGACTGTGGGAACTGAGTTTGGAGCACAACATGGCATTTTTACCCTTTCTGTTGTTTTTTGCTTGCATTTTATTTTCTTTCTCTATTTTTTTCCTTCTTGAGCCAATTTTTTTTTTTTGTGCAGCAAGGTAACTGTATAACTATGTATACATATGTTGGATTTAATACATATTGTAACATATTTAACATGCATTGAACTACCTATCATCTAGGGGAGAGGATGAGGAAAGAGGGCAAAATTTGGAAAAGAACGTTTTGCAAGGGTCAATGATGAAAAAGATTATCTGTGCATATGTTTTTGTATAAAAAGCTTTAATTAAAAAAAAGAAAAGAAAAAAAGAAAAATCAAAAGTCCATTCATAAATTATTACTTTATAAAACATAATTATGACATTGAAGATGCTGAGAGGGTATGGGCATAACTTTTAGAAAAAGTTTTTCTAATCCCTAATATTAAATGAGAGATGATAACATTTTGGGAATAGAATGGAAAGATTTGCTTTATTTTTCTTTTAAGGATTTGTGTTTTAAAAGGCTGTTCATATATCTAAAATATCACAATATGATTCCTACTTTAACCTTATCTTATGCCTCTAGATTTTGTTATCCCTTTTTATTCCTTCTTCCCTATTTACAATTCCCAGCCTTCCCCAGTTAATTTTTCCAAGATTATTCTTTACTTCATGATTCCATTCTCCCTGATATGATTTGAAATCGAGTTCTAGTAAAAACAGAAGTTACTGTTTTATAATGTGTTTTTTTTTTCTACAATATCTAAGCTTGCTAAATCTAAAATCATATTCCAATATAACCAGGTCTAAGTTAAAGGTTTTGATGATATAATCCAAAATCGTATCACATAAGAATGCTTGTTATTAAAACATTTCTTTGCAGACAAAATCACATATATTATTTTATCAATAAACTAGATCAATGAGTATAGAAAACAATTTATAAAAGCAACAAAAATGGCAACAAGTGACAAGACATAGCACTAATCTAGCCCCAAAATATTTTAGAGAGCATTGAGATCCATGATGACTCAAAGGTGTTGACTTAATAATCTACAAAGGAAAATAATATTAACAACCAACAAATGAATGAGCTATGATTTTATTCAGACTATGAAGCACTGGAGAAATCTATCAGTATATACTGTATATATTAGACAAACTGTGAAGGTGTATAATGAACTGAACTCAGTACTAAATAGAAGGAGATTAAAGATATGAAATTTTTGTGTGTGAAATTGTGTAGCATACTTAATAATTCCCAAATGACTCAGTGATGCAAAAACCTATATTTTAAAACAAGTAGTGTGTTTAAAAAGATTTATTTATGCTTTTATCTTCTGTATCATAGTAATTCTTTTATATTGTATATCCCAAATATCTTAGTGCAGTTTGAAGTGAATTAAACTTTAAAACCTTACAACTGCATGAAGACTTTGGGGAGATCCTTAATATATCTAGGCCTCAAATAATGCAAATAATATATCCCATGAAGTGGTTCCAAGTATCTGTATTTGCTGCATTCAAAATTATAATTATGTAAAATTTTGTAATTGATTTCAATCCAATGGAAATATATAAAGTAATGAGACTACTTCAAATAACTTCTATTATAAATTCCAATACATGAGATAACTTTATGGAATTCCTAATTGGCACTAATTGAAATCTAGATATACTCTGTCCAACCCCTCCAACAAGCATCTCCCTGATAGGAAAAAATAATAAGTAAACAGTTAAGTAAAGATAACTGTTACAATGACTGGACTATAAAATGTCAGCATATTCCATGTTTTACTTCCACAGTCCTCTACTCTTGAGAAGAGGGAATATGTTTCATTCTCTCTTTTGTGATTGTAAGATTAATTAATATAATCAGGATCTGGGTATCTTTAAATAATAGAATTATGAAATAGTACAAACTCTCAAAAATAAATTTCCGATAACCCAAAGGACAAAGGGAAGATTGTCTATCTATATACATGACTATATTGTATATAAAAGTAGTTTTAAAATATTTCAATAGGAGCTATATATTTTAAAAAGTGATGTGCTGATTACATAGCAAAGGGGATGGAGAAAACAATGGTCATAACAGCAATAAATTGTTGTTAAATTTTTTTCAGTCATGTCTGACTCTTCATGATCCCTTTGGGGGTTTTCTTGACAAAGATGCTGGAATAGTTTGCAATTTCTTTTTCCAACTCATTTCACGGAGGAGGAAACCAAGGCAAATACAATTCAATGACTTGCCCAGGTTGACACAGCTGTAAGTGTCATGTCTTTCTGACTCCAGGCCCAATATTTAATTCATTGTACCACCTAACTTCCATATAATGATAATAATACTAATGACAATAATAATATTAATAAATAATAATAAAACTAGCTAGAGTTTATGTAACTCTTCAAGGTTTGACCATGCATCACATGGCTTAACTCTTTTGAGTCAACAACTCTATACTACATACCAATGGTTATTTCTCTTGGAATTACACATAATTACACATATACACATTTGGTATATCCTCTCTGGAAGATTTGCATAAGGATATGGCCTTGAATAATAGAGAATAGGAAATAATGGATTGAGATGAGATCTATTTATGGGAGTTACACATTGAAGGCTATTTATACATTATTTTATCAACATATGTTGTTGTTCATTTGTTTTAATTATGTCTGATTCTTCATGACATCATTTATCTTGGTAGAGATATTGAAGTAGTTTGGCATTTCCTTCTCCATATCTTTTTACAGATGATAAAACTGAGGCAAAGAGTTTTATGTGACATCACATCATTATTGTGTTTTCTTTCAAAATCCGTTGGCAATATTCATATTATTTGTAATAATTTTATCATAATTATTATTTTATTGCTCAACTTTCTTTTCAACATATTATTTCATGACTGAAATGATTCTTCCATTTTAACTGTGGCTTTTAAACATATATTGCTGATCACTTTTCAATTGAAAAATAAATGATTGTTTTATCTTTTCGATAATTTTACAAATTTGGGGGAATTTAAAAGAAATTTTATAAGAAATATTTCATGCAAAGAATTTTTTTTACTCAAAATCTGTTCTTTGGATCATAGCTGAATTAATTGTATTATAAATCTTTTAAGGTTTTACTTTTTTTAAGGAAATCTGTTTTCTTTGTCACTTTATCCTTTGCCTGATTATAAAAAATATTGGTATCCATTTTACTCACAAGATTTTTTTAATGGTGAAAGTTTTGAACTAATGGTTTCTTTGATCAATAAGAACTGTATTGTGGTATAAAGTATAGCATGGTAACATAAGTTTATCTTTTTACAAGAATACTTACAAGTTTTCTCAGCAGTTTATGAATAATAAAGAATCCTTTTCCTAGTCATTTTTGCTCATTGATTTCTCTATACATCGATGGTAATGCTGTCTCTTTTGTTCCTGTTTTTAGCATGTTTGATCTTCTTCATCTTTCCCCCCTTTAAGTGAATTTTGTCATTTTATTTCATAATATATGGTATCTCCTTGCTAATTAATATAGCAATAGATGTGATGATCTTTGTGGATTACATTGTATATTACTACTTACTGAAACTGTGGATTATCTCAATATTTTTTTTTATTATTCTCTAGAGTTTTCTCAGTAAATCATGCCCAACCTAAAAATTCTTCTTTCTTTACTTTTTTTTCCTTCAATTTTTGTGATATTGTTATAGCTAGTATTTCAAGAACTATTTTGTATTAACATCATCACATTTTTGGTTTTTCGAAGTTTGTTTATGCTAACATATTGGGTTTCATATAATATTGACCATTAGAGCTTATCTTATAATGAAAGTTCCTTCTAAGACTTTAATCAAACATTTTTGTGGAATAAAAACAGAGTTCCATAATGTACTGGAAGTATATATATATATATATATAATAATAGTTTCTAAGATTCTAGGCTACAGTTAGAAATGTGCCATTCCTTCATTTTAAAATAGTTAATCTAAATCTGTATCATTTTGTTTGATTTCAGTAATTGTATATTCAATAAATTTTCTTTGCTTAATTGTGAACATTTTTTATTACTTGTTGCAGCTAGGAGGCACAGTGGATCGAGCACCAACCCTGAAGTCAGGAGGACCTGAGTTCAAATGTGGCCTCAGACACTTAACATGTCCTAGCTGTGTTACCTTGGGCAAGTCACTTAACCCCAATTGTCTCAGCAAAAAAGCAAAACAAAACAAAACAAAACAAAACAAAAAAAAAACATTTCCTATTACTTGATATATTTTTTGGTTCTCTCCCTCCCTCTATTTCCCTTCCTCCTTCTACCTCCTTCCCTTCCTCTCTTTCTGGCTGTATCCCCCCTCTCTCTGCCTCTCTGTTTCTTTCTCTCTATCTCTGTGTCTCTTCCTCTCTGTCTCCCTCTAGTCTGTCTTTCTGTCCATCTGACTCTGTCTCTGAGCCGGTCTGTCTGTCTCTCTCTGTCTCTTTCTTCCTCTCTCTCATCCCCTCTCTCTCTCTAGTATATTTCTTTCTATTATTTCTCTGAGGCTTCCAATTTAGTTGCAACTTTTAGAATATGGGTAGCTACATGGCACAGTGGATAGAGTGTGGAGCCTGAAATCAAGAAGATTTATCTTCCTGAGTTCAAATCTGGCCACAAATATTTATTAGTTATCTTTCACTGGGTAAGTCACTTAATTGTATTTTTCTTGCTTCCCCATCTGTAAAATGAGCTAAAGAAAGAAATAGCAAACCACTCCAATATTTTTGCCAAGAAAACCTCAAATGTGGTCACAAAGAGTTGGATACAACTGAAAATGACTGATTAAAACATTTAAAATATCTTCTTTATTTAAATATATTCTTCTTTTCTTTTTCTTTTTCTTTCTCCTGCTCATCCTTTTCTTCTTTCTCCTTTTATCTTCATTGGTCTATTTTTGCTCTCTCTCTCTCTTTTTTTTGGTCAGCATTTTCCTTACTGTTTTAGTGGTGTTATTATAAAAGCTTTGCTCTTTCTATTTTTTTTTCCACTCAGTTACACCCACTGTGATTTATAATTTGTTATTTAATATTCCATACCTTTATTTGGGAACCATTTCCTTGATTACAATATCTTTCTTCTCTCCTCCTTTTCAGCAGTTCCATTGGGTTACTACAAAATATTTTTTTAAAAGAATGAAAACAAGCTTTTAAAGTTATACTTCTAGATGGAAATTATAGTGTGTTTGTTATTTTGTTTTGTTAGTAATATAACATTCTCCATTAAGGCATTGAATGCAAATACTCAAATAACTTACACAAGACATCAAACCGATATTTGTAATCTCAAATGCACATTATTTAATTGTATAATTGGTAAATACTTATTGCCCTATTTTCATAATGCCAGAGAATTTCTAATATGTATTTCTATTATATAGGCAGCATTAATGAGCACTGGAGTCAGAATACCTGTTCGTAGATCCTGACTCAGTATACATTGTCTACATGACCTTTGGAAAGGCACTGAGGTTCTTTCCAGCTCTAAATATTTGATGGTGATATTTTCATTCTGGATTTATAAAAATCATAAAAAATCATCCTATAAGGGAATTTACAATATCTCATTTTTACATAGGAAAATTGAGACAGGAAGATAAAATATTTTTGTTTTTGTTTTTACCATAGTAAAAGAAATATTTCACATCAATATAAAAGTAGCCTTATTTGTAACAAATGATTTAAGGCCTGACTCTGATGGATATTAACATTGTGATCATGTTAGGCAATATACGGGAAATAGATAGTGAAATAACTTAATATTACTTAACTCTTTATTTCTTAATTTTGCAGCTAGGCTGATGAAGTGTGTACTTTCCCCCCATTATTGTATAAAGAGATGAAATCATGAGAAATGGGTTTCTGGGAAAGAGAAGGAAGGACTGGGGTAGAAAGAGAAAGACAAAGAGAGAGGGGGAGCAACAAAGGGGAGAAAAAGGGGAAAAGAGAGAGAGAAAACAAACTGAAAGTCAACAGTGACTACAAAAGTGAGTTATCTATTTTTATTCTTAAAATACAATAAATAATTTAAATATTATTCATGAGCCTGATTCTCTTAAATCCATAGCAAGAAAACATTATGGAATCATAGGATCACATAGCTGGAAATAGTCTTGGAAACCTCTTAATTTAATCTCTTCTTTTTATAGATTACCATACTTAGGTTCAGCAATAGTTATCAACAACAAGCATTATTGTTCATCCTTCACTTTGGAAGATGATATATAGACTGGCTCAAGAATTTGATTTGTGAGGCAGAGCTCTAAAAGTCATCAGTTTCACTCTTTTGTCAAGAGTTCTTCAAAGATAGAGTCTCCTCCAGTGATAAGACAATGATCAAGATGACTATTACCCAGAATGCAGTGGGTGATCTAGTTCTTTCTAAATTAAGGTGAACTTTCCCAGATCTTGGTTTATCTATGGCTATGTCTATCAGTGACTAAAGATTAGGCAAGAGTTAAGACAAATGATGACTCAATTTGTATCACAAAAATTTCAGTCTTGCAGGGAAAGAGCTTCAGAGTTTCTAGCCAGAACAGAAAATAATTGCTATTAATACTCATTCAAAGCCATTAAAACCTAAACAATGAACCACGGAAGACTGGGTTGGTGGCTATTATTTTTCCATTCCATGAAAAGCAGGGTGACTTGCACACAATCAACTAGATCCATTTAAAACTTCTAATATGTATTTCTATTATATAGGATGGACTTTTTAAATGGACTTTTTAAAGACTTTTTTCAGAGCAATATTTCAAGACATAAATAAAAACTGCAAAAGATAAAAATTAAATTGTCCCAGGTTTTTGAAAAAAAAATTAAAATTAAGAAGAAAAATTGCTTTATCCTCTGACTTCCCTTAGTTTAACTTTTCTTTTTCAACAATAATAATATATAATAAAACTGAAACTCAGAGACATCACTGTTATTATAAACAAGAATCATATGCTTAATATATATATCAAGTCTAATGTTTCTGCATTTCAGCTAAGGAACCTATCAGGGAGCATAGGAAAATATTTACTTCCTCCACTTTTCCAAACTCATAGAAGTGTCCTTTGACTGGTGGAATCAAAAATTGTACTGACCATAAATCATAACACTGAAAGTGTGACTATTAAGGAATACCTCCCATTTCACAAGGCAAATTGCCCAAGCAATAGTTATCCCATGATCATGATAGTCTACACTAAAAAAAAAAATAATAATAATAATAAAAAGCTTAAGAGCCTCATGGATGTATTTACCTGTATATTATGGCATAATAAGAGTTGTCCTAAATATAATCTGAAGAGACTTAAAAGAAACCTTTATATTGCTGTTTGCAGGTAGTCAGTAACACCTATTAACTATCCATTGTTCAGAACTTGTCAGTATTATTCCCAAGGGGTCATAATTGGAGGGGAGGAAAGTGTATATCAATATTCCATATCCATAATTTCAAGTAACTTTCCTTCCCTTAGAAATTTCAAAATGCATATAGAAGAAAATAAAGTATTTTAATTTGTTTTAGTGTATAATGTGAAACCCTTTTTTAGAAAATAGGTACAGAATCTGTGCTAAGACAAATATAAAACACATTGACAATTTTTCACCATAAGGGTTTATTTTTACAGTGTTTTATGATATGAAATCAATACCAATGCTGTCAAAATATCATTCAGAATACACAGCATATTTACTTCTTTACCTTTTTTAAAGATACTTTGTCTATAATAGTTTCCCATCTGTCAAAGCAAACAATTCTGAAATTGCTGTTCAGGGAAATTCACAGGTAAAATGGAAGTTATGTAAACATCATTTTCAAGAACAAAGTAGTACAACTCTGAGGTCTCATAAGGAAATGGGGGAAACGGGTAGATTGCATGTGAGCAAGTTAGTCAACATTTATTTTGTGTCCACTAAAGATTACCTGACCTCAGAGAATCAGGCTGACTGCAAAATGTTATGGAAAATGTATAAGCCTCTTTCAGGAGACTAACCTAGCAAGGGTCCTTTTCCAAGAGAGCATTGAAGATGCAGCCCTTGTTCCCTTCTTAACAAAGGAAATCGAAGATAAAGCTATTGCCCTTGAAGAGATTAAAACGAATGGAAAATTGATGAGGGATTTTTTTCATAACTCAAGTCAAACTGTACTTCCCTTTGACCCAGCTCCAATCTGCCCACCTTAGATTTTCTGCCCCATTTTCATCTCCTAAATATTTTGCTGTTTTTGTTCAATTATTTTTCAGGAATGTTCAACACTCTCTATGACTTCATTTGGGTGTTTCTTGGCAGTAAAACTGGAGTGTTTTGCCATTTCCTTCTTCAGCTCCTTTTACAGAGGAGGAAACTGAGGTTAGAATTAAATGACTTGTTTAAGTCATTTGTTTGCTGCATGATGACAGGGTGTTCTATCTCTATCTCTGTCTCTCTTCTCTCTTTCTCCACTCCCCTCACCTTTTCTCAGTCTTATATCTAGTCTTTTGCAGAGTCCTTGGAAACATCTTTTATATATAATCCAATCTTAACTTTGACACAGCCACTAATTTGGCAAAAAGTTCCTTTCACTTTATAGCTAGATTACTGGAATAATCTTCTGTTTCATCTTGTCAAGGTCCTGGGTAACCAGGTGAACTTTGGGAGCCAAGGTTTAATCCTTGTACAATCTGAAAGCCTAGCCCTGAGGCCAGCACAACACAGATAGGAGCATCTCAGCCTTAAATGGGCCTTTTGTTCTTAAGTAGTCTTTTTGTTCCAGTGGACTTTTGATTACAGTTCTACCCCAGGTGAGGGTCTCTGGAAACCCATTTACTATATCCAATCAGAAAGCCAAGTTATGATATCAACCTCCCGAAGTTATATTTCCACTATTAAAGGAATGAACTCTACCAATTTCCTAACTCCATTTTAGGGTTAGCCCACCAGTCAATAGCATATTCCATGGCATCTTTCTCTTTGTTGTATCTAGCTAACTCCTTTAGGGTTAGTTTACTTGCCTAACATCACAATAGCTAATGCATAGTACCATAAACTCTTAGAGGATTAGTCCCATAATTTCCTCACTTCCCATGCTTTAATGATGTCTTTCTCCTAGCTGTGAGTTTCACTAGGAACTTGTCCCTTATTAATTGCTAAACCTCCCTTCCTTGCTGACTTCTCTTGGAATTTAGCACACTTTTTAGCAATGTGATACAATATTTTCCCTTAATTTGGGGATATATGCCTAAAAAATTCTTTTGAGACTTACACCACTGGCCTATAACCCCAACATACTTTGGGAGCCTCACTCCATACCCCTTTTTTTTGGTGGCCTATTACAGGAAGAGTCTGACTGCATCATTTGAAACAGTCTCTCTTACTCAAGTTTCTTCCCATTTCAATCTATCCTTTATTCAGATGCCAAATTGATCTTCCAAAAATAAAAATCTTATATCATTCTCCCTCAACCCCTTTTCAGTAACATCCAGGGACTGCCTATTATCTTCAGAATCAAATATAAATTATCTGTTTGCCTTTTAAAGACCTTGATAGTCTTCTTACCTTTTACTCTTGTCCAAGTTCTCTATGATCAAATAACATTGGATTGTCTCCTTGTTATTTCTTTAGTAAAACTATCTCTTGACTGCATTTTTACTGTCAACTATCTCTTCCTGCTTTTTGTCTCATTGTCTTTAGTTGTCAGCTAAAGTCCACCTCTGCTGAAAACCTTTCTCATCACTCCTTAATGATAGTGAATTGCTTCCAATTTATTCCTATATGTTGTTCTTGTATATATTCATTTGCATATTGCCAACCTCATTGGAATTAGAACTTCATGAGGACAAAGGACAAATATTTACCTTTCTTTTTACCCTAAGTGCTTTGCACAGAATCTGGCACTTTGTGCTTAATAAATGCTTGTTGGCTTACTGATTAGCCTGTTTCTCCATTGCCTAGAGCTCTATCCTACTTAAGCAATTAATTATTGTTTGTTGAATAAACAAAGTAAACTGGGTTTTGTACCATTTTTTCTAAGACTAAAGGATAACCTGGATTTTAAGGAAATGAGAAAATATATTTTATGAAATACCAGTTCTTTACTGATTAAAAAAAAATCTAGGGAATGGAGAGATAAAATTAATGAATATTTAAAAAGAACAATTAAACAAAACTATAACAAAATAATCTGGAAATGCATGATTCCTTACTAATATATATATACATATATATATATATATTTTTTCTATTCAACTGATGGATTGAGCAGAATTATCTAACATGCTTTGGATTTTTAAAACTATGTCTATCAATAAAGGATTGGACACTTTTTTAGAGAATGTACTACTAGATTTCTGGTCATTCAATGTTAATTACTGAATTAGGCAACACACAAATCATAGACAAAACAAATGAAATATGTTGAACTTCTGAAGCTAAGGAACTGATGACCATTTAATAATAGTTCATATTGTAGTATATTAAAATCAACAAAGTGATTTCCTCACAATAACATGATTAAGAGAGACTTTACTTCCAGTTATAAGGGAATAGGTCTATTATATTCTCTTTCCTCCAGTAAGATTGCATTTGAACTACTATATTCAGTTCTGTGCAATCCTTTTTTGGAAAGATTCTTCTCTAGGCTACACCCTTTCTTTTTAACTTGATTTTCTCTACAATTCCATATGTTTCCATATGTAAGTTACAGAGGGAATGTGAAATTTCTATGTGCTGGCCTATCCTTATTGAATATACTTTTTATTTATTGACTGTTGGATGACCAAGAAATGCCTCATTTCTTTCCAAAATAGAATCTTAATTTTAGAGTGCTAGTTAAATTCAGGTCTTCACTTTAACACTTGCACAATTCTCCAAATTTTCTTTCTTCAAATTATTAAGTATATATGTTTGTTTACATATTGTAATATTTCCTAACTCATGTAGATTCCTTGAGGGCAGGATAGGCCTTAATTTATTTGTTTATCTATCTATCAATCAATCTATCTATCTAACCAAACAAATCCATTACCCAACAAAATATTTTGGTGAGTAAGAAATGTGTATTACACTGAATTCGATTAGAATTAGGAAACAAAATTTCTTACAATTTACCAGTATACATTGCCTATTTACTATATAAAAAGTGTTGTAAGTGAATGCATAATTTCATAAGCTTTTTCAGTCCAAAGCTGACATTTAAACCAGTACAAAGATAGTCAATTGATAAGGATACTTTGGGGAAGAGAGGAACTAGAGAAACTCTCAAGAAACATGTCCCTATGGATACAAGAATCATATAAATTCAATAAATAATAATAGAAATATTTTACAATAGGGGACAGTATATGCTATACTAACAAAAGAATCTAATAAGTATAGAGGAATGAAGAAGTATGTATTTTAGGTATTTTGTATATATACTTTAAATTTTCATGTTTTTCCATGAAAATAAAAATTATATTAGAAGATAATAGCTTTCTACTTACATTAGGATGGAGTGTTTTGAAGATAGGGATTACATGTTTTTAATCTTGCTTGTATTTCTTGGGTCTAGCATAGTGTTTGGAAAAAAAGTATGTACTTGAATTCTTGTTGACTGACATTGTCTATACATATTAAGGAGTCTTAAGGAGAGTTAAGATAAAGAAAGGCCTAAAAGTAGATAAAATACAGAGAAATCATCTAATTGCACTTAAAGGTACATACAATGAATTCTGAAAACATAGGAATAGAAAGCATAATTCAGAGGTGGGTAGAGATAGAAAGGTTTAAGGCTATGCAAAAAATAAATTATGGTTTCTTCTCTCTAATTTCCTAAATTTAAGAGTTTCAGGTTGAGGATGCACTCTACAAAAGAAACTATTCAAGGACAGCTTTCTTAATATATGGAAGAACTCAGCTCAAGGCAGTGGCAGGGAGGAAGAAGTGTTACCCACATAAATGTAATGCCATGTTTGAAAAAATATATCATAACAAAAACTTCCATGTATTAACATTCATTATTATCATGTGTTTCATCAAGCTTAGTAAGCCTGGAACTTGGAGTAAAAATATATATTTATACCACATGCATTTCAAAAGTTTTGTCATTTAGTCAGTCTCACAGAAGTAGGAATAAGTACTAAGGAAGAAATAGCAGAGGTCATATGTAAAGTGAGTTACTACTTTAACTACTACATCCTCTCAAATTCTAGTGAGGACAGTTCAGGATCCTGAATGCAAGCGTTTCATTAACAAAAGTCTGGCCCTTGCCACCTTCTGGAGAAGCAATTCCTGTAGAAATCTGATCTGGCAACTACTTCTGCATATTCTAGATCCTTTAATGGAAAACACAGTGACCCCCAAAGGAGAATTCTTACCTAGAACCACTAAAAAGCTCATTATCAGAATTGCATATGATTTTATTAGTAGAAATGACACTAAAGAGGATGTATTACCAATGCAATCTAAAACCTTCTAAACCTTTTTATTCTTCCTGCAGTGGAATCTGCACATATAATGTTCTCTTTCCCTATTAGAATATGGGCTTTTTGAGAGAGGAGACTGTATTATTTTTATCCTTGCCCCTCGAGGTTGGTACCCTATAATAAATGCTTCTATGCATCCATTTATTCATTCAGTGTAAATTAGATTGCTTCCTTATGTACATCATCATGAAAACACTGGTTTTTCAAAGAGGTAAAAGTAAAAGGTCCTTTCGGTTTGGGTCCAGTAGGTGAAGTCAGTTATTGCTGTTAATGCTGATGTTGCAATGGTAATTAATGTATAAAATTGTAACGTGAAAATAATTTCACATTGAGTTCATTACCACCTGGATTTGATTCATCCTAAGTGGTTAAGTAGTAGAGCTTGAGGAAGATTCTCTATTTAGAGAATCACAAATAAGTTAATCATTGCAGAAGAATAACAACAGTAACAACATAAATTTATACCTATACTAAACTTAGTTGTAAAAGTATGTTTATAGAATTGGGGAAATGGAGCCAAAATGGTAGAGTAAAAAAAGTAACTCACTGGAGCTCTCCCCCAAAACTGTGCAATTATCTTTAAATAATGACTAAATTTTAGAGCATCAGAACTTTCATTCTGGCTCCTTGCAATATTTGTACTTGACCTAGGAGCTATCAAATCTGGCTATAATATTCCTGGGTATTTTAATTTTGGGGCCTCTTTCAGGTCCACAAAAGTCAGAGGGAAACATTTTTCCAGCCCAGGACAAGTTGGAAGTTTGGTAGTGGACGTCTGTCACACCAGGGGGAGAATAGATCACAAGCTGGCACAAGTCTTGCCAGCACAATCCTGGTCCCAGCAAACCAGGATAGGCATTGTGAATCACAGAATTAGCAGCAGCAGGTACAGCAATTTCTGGAATTTTCAAAGGACTTGAACAATTGGTCAGAATGGATTATGGGTTTCTTTGCTAGAACTGAGGCAGGGCTCTATTGATTTGCCCATGTTCAGAACTGGGTGGCATTTGGGTGCAGGCCACAGGCAAGAAAGAGATTTACCACACCAGAGCTTGGAGACAAAGTGGAATGGGCAGTTCCCTCATAGGTCCAGGGCAATTAAATAGAAAAAAAAAAGATTCTAACAAAGGAAAGTTATTATGGTGACAAGAAAAATCAAAACACACATTGAAAAGATAACAAAATAAAAGCTCCTAAATCCAAAGCCTCCAAGAAAAACATGAATTGGCCTTAGGCTATGGGAGAATTAAAAATTGAAAATCAAAAAGAGGTAGAGTAAAAAATGGGAAGAGAAAGAAAATTATGAAAAAATTCAACAGTTTGGTAAGAGAGACATAAAAAAAATAAAGGAATTAATTCCTTAAAAACCAGACTAGGCCAAATGGTAAATGAAGTACAAAAAGCTAAAAAGGAGAACAAAGCCTTAAAAAGCAGAATTTGCCAAATTCAGGTGGAGAAGGAGAAGCCATGGAAGGAAGCAACATTCTTCATAGTAGAATTGGATAAATGGAAAAGAAGGGGAAAAACTCACTATAGAAAATAATGCCTTACAAATTAGAATTGAGTAAATGGAGGCTAAGAAACAAACAAAACCAAAAGAATGAAAAAAAATAGAACACAATGTGAAATATCTCATTGGAAAAACAAGTGACTTGGAAATGGATAAGGAGAAACCATTTTAAAAAAGTTATTGAAACACATGAAGGCCATGGTCAAAAAAAAGCCTAGATATTATTTTTAAAGAAATTCTCAAGGACAAATGGCCTGATATTTTAGAACCACTAAGTAAAATTTAAAATAATATACCAATCATTTCCTGAAAGAAGTCCCAAAATGAAAATACCCAGGAATATTATAAGCAAATTTGAGATCTTCCAGGTCAGGTACAACTATTGCAAGCAGCTAGAATGAAACAATTCAAGAATAATGAAGCCACAGGAAGAATAACACAAGACCTAGTGACTTCTACATTAAAGGATCAGAGGACTTGGAATATAATATTTCAGAGGGCAAAGAAGCTAGGATGACAATCAAGAATCACCTACCCACCAAAACTGAGTATAATCCTCCAGCAGGGAAAATGGAAATCAAGTGAAATAAAGAATTCTTAATGACAAGACCAGAGCTGGATAGAAAATTGGACTTTCGATTACAAGACCCTAGAGAAGCAAAAAAGGTAAAGGGGAAAGTTAAATCATTAAAAACCTAATAAGGTTAAACTGTTTATATTCTTACATGGGAAAATGTTATTTGTTTTTCATAAGAACTTTCTCATTATTGGGGTAGTCAGAGGGTGTATATATAGACAGAGGGCAAAGGCGATAGTTGGATATGAAGGGATGATATCTAAAAAAATATAACTATGTGGTGAGAGAGGAATGTACTGGGAGAAAGAAAAGGAGAGAGGTAAAATGGGGTAAATTATCACACATAAGAAAGGAAAAAAAAAGCTATTACAGCAGAGGGAAAGGAGGAAGGTAAGAGGGAATAAACCTTATACTCTTAAGAATTGCCTCAAAGGGAATAAAATACACACTTGTTTAGGAAATCTATCTTACCTTATTGAATAATAGGAAGGGAAGGGAATAGGGCAGGTAGTAGAAAAGAGGGGAGATTGGGTCAGAGAATAGTAAGAAGCACTTTTGAGGAATGAAAGAGTTAAAGGAGAAATTTGGGGAAATACAGTTAGCAACAGTAATTAAAAAAAAAATGAAGCATGTTTCCTTAATAAAGATCTCATTTCTTGAACATAGAGAGCTGAGAAAAATTTATAAAAATGGGAGCTATTTCACCAATTGATAAATGATCAAAGGATAGGAACAGTTTTCATATGAAGTGGTCATAGCCATGTGAAAAAAATGCTCTCACTAGTAAATTAAGAAATTCAAATTAAAACAATTTTGAAATATAACATCCCTATTCAATCGTTTAATAGAACTGAAAAAAAATGACAAATATTGGAGGTGATGTGGGAAAAATGAGACATTACTGCACTGCTGATGGAGTTGTGAACTTATTCGACCATTCTGTAGAGAAATTTGGAATTATGCCCAAAGGGCTACAAAATTATATATGCCTTTTGACCTAATAATATCACAGCTAAGACTGTATCCAAAAAAAAATGAAAAGAACCCATATGTAATAGATACATAGATACATATAATAACTCTTTTCTGAGATCAAAGAATTGGGAATTAAGGAGATCCATCATCAATTAGAGAATGGTTGAGTAAACTGTGTTATGTAATTACAACGGAATACTATTGTGCTAGAAAAAATAATGAGCAGGATGCTCTTAGAAAAACCTGAAAAGACTTCTATGACCTGATGCAAAATAAAATATTCTGTCAATAAAGTAATAGTAATATTACAAGATAATCAATTAAGAATCATATAACTATTCTCAGGATTGCAATGGTCCAAGACAACTCTGAAAAACTGACAGATTTATAATGAAAAATGCTATCTTACTCAAAAAGACAACTGACAGTTTTGAGTGCAGTTTGAAACATTTAAAAAAAAAAAGATGATTTTTCTTGAATTCTTTTTGTCTGTGTTTTCTTTAACAACATAAATAGTGTGTAAATGTTTTGTCTCACTACACATGTGTAGCCTATATTAAGTTGCTTGACTTCTCAATGGGTGAGGATGATGGAGGCCTGAGGAAGCAAAAGTATCTAGAACTCAAAATTTTGAAAATGAATGTTTAAAAATGATTTTTCATCATAGCTTAGGAAAAGTAAAATACTAAGTACATTTTTTGAAAAGAAGACTAAAAAATAAATAAAAGGAATTTGGAACTGTGACCTTAACATGAATTCATTTTTTATAATGTATGAATACTTATACTAATTGCAATTAATCTGTTTCTAGAAAAAGATTGTTCTATGGGCCAGGCAGTGCAAAGGGTGCTCATATGCTTTATTAGATTTTGCATTTAAGAAATGTCACAATATGACTAGATTAAAGAACAGAAATAAAATTATTCAAGAAAAGAGAATAAGCTACTTATGATTAAAGGAATCAACTCTATTTTACTATTATATTAAAAAGGTTACTAAGAGCTATCAGTCTAAGAAGACTGAGTAAATCATTTCTACTCTCAACTAGATAAGTTCCTAGCTGACAGGGAATATATATTATTTAGCTTAATATCTGCCCTGGCACTAACAATAGATACTTATATTTGTTGAGTAAATACTAATGTTAAAAAGACATTTTATTCTGTCTATATATAGCTAGTATCATATATAAATATATATGCATATATGTGTATATATATGTCATATATATACATATGTGTATAACACTCTTGAGTTGATCAATGAATGATATTCTTAGTATTGAAAATTTAGATATAATATCCTAATATTTGTATGTAATAATAATATATTACATGTAATCTATATAATACTGACCTATAATTTGATTAATGAAGAATATTATCAGTTTTTAAAATCTATAATTTTATTATTTCTTTAAGTCAGATGGAGTTTGATAAAATAAATTTTAAAATATTTTGAAAACATAGAATTGTGTCATTATAGCTATTATAGAGAGATAATATTTTTGTCAAATTTTCCCTTATATTTGGATCATGTTTTAAGAAATTTTCACCAACTAAAAGAATCAAATGCACAATTTAAATAGGGCACTATGAGTTTCACTAGCATATTATTTGAAAAGATAAATTTAATTATGAATTAATTCAACTTTTTAAATTTAAAGAACAGCACTCCAGACTTTTTCTTAAAAAAATAAATAATTTATTCTAAGCAGGAGCATATTATAAGAGAAAAAAGAAATAAAACTGCCAGTAGTTGACTTGAACTTATATTACTTACATTTCTTTCTCTGTCTCTCTGTCTCTGCATGTCTATCTGTTTTTCTTTCCCTCCCTCACCTTTTCTCTCTGTCTCATAGGCATATGTTGTGTGCTTTTAGGGCCCCCAAAATGGGGTGCCAAAATATACCATCCAGACTAGCACTCTGGAGGATCTCGGGATTAGCCAGAGTCCTTGGTCTTGGTAGAGGAGTTAAGAGGGGAGACTCACATGGATGGTCAAAGATGGAGTCCATTTATTCCAAATTCTTTCAGCCTTATATACCTTAATACCTTTATATAATTATAGCAACAATGCTCATGGGGGTGCTATTGTATGTAGATGACTCTTTGCCACTTGGTATCACTCTGCTTTAATTACAACACCAGTTGTCACTGCCCCCTGACTTCTCAGGAAGGCCGAGAACCCTTAGGAGAAAAGGGGAGCTGAACCAGACCTTGTCAGCAGGTTCCCCCTGGGCTGAAGGGTCTTATATCTCACCCAGAGCTCCCCCACTGTCTGTGGTCCTCTACATCTCTCCCTTTCTTTTGTTTTAATTGAAGCAGGTATACATCAATGATTAAATCCATCACCATGGGAGAAATCACACAAGCCAGTAGTAATATAACAAATAAGATGAATAAAAAAGATACTATAAAAAGACTTCCATGAGCCCCAGAAGGAAGGTGTAGAAAGTAACTATCAATTCACAACCACACATACATCATCTTCAGCTGCCAAGAGATAGTCCAAAGCCAATGGATTGTCCATCCCTTCATGTGTCAGGGAATCTGATGATTCCTGCAGGTTTTGAAGTCCTGCATCAGTCTCATTAACAATTATGTTTATGGTCATGGTAATGTTCATGAATGAGTCAATTGCCACACACCTAGGGTTAACTGCCATGCTCTTTCAGTGGTGGATGTAGTCAGAGATGGAACCACCTGATGTTTCTTTTGAGGGTCTTCTCTTTTCCCATCTCTCTCTCTGATGGACAAGGCAGATACGGCTCATTAGCACCCATCTGATTCCTTGTCCATCTGTAGACACAAGCAAACCCTCTGCCCCAAGCGGTTAGTCTGTCTTGTCCCTTCCATTCACCACTCTCTGAATCTCTCCACATCACTTGGCAATTATCTATACTGGAGTGGCTTGCACTGGACACTGCCATTCTGGTGGGTTATGAAACCTGTCTGCTGGAGCCAGTGGATCTTCATCAAAAATCCAAAAACTAAAAGTATAAAGAGTCAAGTTTAGAAGTTCTCTAGGGTTACCTGTGGCTCACCTTTTATTTTGTTTTTGGAGGAGCATCTTGATGTCTCTGTTTCTCCTCTCTACTATTGCCTGTCCTTGAGGATTGAAGGGTAAGCCAATAGTGTGTGAAATCAGATACTAGGCACAAAAATGTGCAAAATGTTTAGAAATATATGCAGGTTTCTTATCTGTTTTTATTGCCGGTAGCATGCCCATAATTGCAAAAACTTGTATAAGGAATTCAGTGACCAATTGGTCTCTTTTGCCTCTGGTACTAAATCCTGAGAAGGTGCCTACTATATCATGGATAAAAGACAGACAGCCAAAAGCTTTGTAGTGGGTCACATAAATTTGCCAAATTTCATTGGGTCTCAAACCATGAACGTTCTTCCCTGCAGGGAGCATAGGAGCATGGGAAGGAAGGCAAGCTGAACAGGCTTTTACTATGCTCCTAACTTCCTCTTTTGTCATCCCAAATTGCAGAAGTAAAGTTCGAGGAATCTGATGATATTTAGAATGAGATTCTTGGGCTGCCTGAAATAAAGGAGTGTTGACTAACATAGTGAGAAGGGGATCTGCCTTTGAGTTTCCATAAAAAAAAAATAGGACCTGGAAGTCCACTATGAGAGGGGATGTGCAAGATATAATATTTACCTGGACATCTCACTTGCTCTTGAAGTTCTTTAAAAGCTGATATATGTTAGAGGCTACAAAATTTATTTGGGCTGTGGCAATTCTTTTTACCACACTTACTGAATAGGCTGAATCATATATTATATTTACATCTCCTGGATAATAAGTAAGAGCTAGCATAATTGCATACAACTCCTTCTGCTGAGTGGACTGAAAGGAAATTCTGACTACTCTTATTATAGTTAAGTCAGAATAATATACAGCACAAATGTTATGTTTGGATGCATCTGTGAAGATAGTTGGTCCTTTAAGAGGAATCTTAGAAACCTTTTGTTCAAAAATCTATGGCTGCTAATGTAACAGCAAGTGGGACCTGTGTGTAAAATTTGGAGCTGTGGCCTATAAAATTTGCCACTCTGGGATGGTTTCACAGCACACATTAATCTGTGCATTGGTATAAAAGGTGTATATTTTGTCAGTTCTTATCCCAGATAATTATATTACTCACTTAATGGCTTTTAAAAAGATTCTAGCCACAAGCACTGGGTAAGGAATAAGGCTTTGATCTGGTTGTGCTTGGAAGGTCACCCACTGGATCACACTGTCTCCTTGATGAAGGACTGCTGTAGGTGCCTCTTTAATAGCAAAAACTGATTTTTCCAAGGGTTTTTGAGTAACTCTTTCAACCATATTGGATAAAGCCAGTTCAACCTCTCTTAGAGCCTTTGGGCTTCTTTTGTAAGCTGGCAGGGTGAGTCTAAAGCAGTGTCTCCCCTTAAAATGTCATATAATGGCTGTAATTGATAAGTAGTTAAGCCTAACACTGGACACATCCATTGGATATCTCCTGTCAATTTCTGAAAGTCTTTTAAGGTGTTCAACTTCTCTGTTCTTAAAGAAAGGTTTTGTTCTGTAAGTACCTTAGGATATATTTCATATCCTAAATATTGAAAAGGAAGAGAGTGCCTTTGAATTTTTTCTGGGGCTATATATAATTGGTAGTTCCTTAGTGTTTCTAAGTCTTTTGTAGACATGCTTCTAACATTTGCTCCTCAGGTGCACACCCCTTCTACAGCAGCCCTGCCTAAAAAGCCTTCTGTAATCCTAACTGTTCTAAGATGTCTCTTCCCTGATCCATGGGGAATTTTTTCACTACAAAAGGAGTAAAAACTTCTGTTTTATCTTCAAATTTCCATCTCAAAGGGATAGCACTAAGTTCAATTACTGTTGATCCTCCTATGTCAGACATATGGGTGTCTACTGTAATCTTTGACCAGTGACTGGGCCAGTTGGCCCCTCTAATGACTGTGCCATCTGCACCCTTGTCTACCAACCCTTTCAATGGTATACTATTTACATAGATAGTGAGCATAAAATGGTCAGCTGTAACAGCTGCAGTCCAGAATGTTCCTGGATTCTGTTGTTGGGAGTCAAAATCTGGGTAAATATCACCAAATTGCATATCAGGGGTGTGTATCAGGAGTCCTGATGCTACTAATTCTCCTAGGTGATAGATCACACCTTGTCTACCTGTATCAGTAATTGGGATATTAGCTACACATTTCCCAGTTTCCCAAATCAGTGAATGGATGGACATTCCCAGGAGGTGAAATGGTCAAGCCTACTGTGTGTAGAGGCAGGGTATCTATAGGCCGGACAGGGACAGGTTTCAACTCTCCAGGGGATGGCTCAGTAGTCCCAGTAACTTACATCTTTATTCTTCCTAATTGCCATCCCCTTCACCATGGGCTTGCTTCTCAGCAGACTGATCATGTTGGAGTACTGAACTTTTAGAGACTCTCTGGGTGTAACAGCAGCTGCCATCATGCCCCAAGTTGTTTTTTTTTTGTTGTTGTTGTTGTTGTTGTTTGTTTGTTTGTTTTGTTTTGTTTTGCTTTGTTTTTTTGCCTGGGGCCCTGGAGCTGAGCCCAGATTCTAGTTTCAAACCCTGAGTCATTCTACATTCTGACACCCAATGGAAGCCCTTGTGGCATTTTGGAGCTGGGATTTTTGGTCTTATTCTCCTACTCTGTTCTCTCAGTTTATCTTTTTTTGCCAACAAGGAGTTTCAAATGCCCTAGTTTACCACATTGAAAGCACTGACAAGTCTCTTTGTTGTCATTGGAGGGAGGAGGATCAGGAGATGGGGAATACCCTAAGGGTGCATGCTCTGGTATAGGCAAAATTGAAAACCTGTTTTGAAAGTGAAAAGCCAGCTCATCAGCAAGGTACTTACCTTACTTAACTTGGCCCCACTGGCCACATCCTCCAAACCTCCTAGAGCAGTAACAAGCAACATAAATCCTTAAAATACTAAAAAAGACTTTCTTATTATGTCCCTTCTGTGTAATTTCTGTGGTATACCTTCTGGGACTACAGCCACCAACCCTCTGCTTGTTTTTTCCTGATACTTCCTTGTTTGTCACCCCAAGTTAAAATTCCTTAAAGCCAATTTTATCTCATTATATTCAATTAGTTTTTCTCCCACTACCTTCCACATCTCTGGCTCCAAAATCTCTTCCTTGGAGAGCCAAGGAGACATGCACTCCAGAGCATCTGAGGACTCAGGGATCTGATTCTGAGTTACCCACAAACCTTGCTTCTCTGTTAGCCTAACTAAGCCTGCTTCATACTTCCGTCTGGAGGGAGGCCTTTTTCTTATTATCTTCCCCATTTTGGCTGAAAAACAAAAGTGATTAGTTTAGCCCTTACCCAATCTTCCTGTTTTCCTAGTTTCCCAAGGTCACAGAGACTCCTTCTCCGAACTCACTGATATATCCATGGTGCAAAATCACTGGACAGTAATGAGTAATTGAAATTTTAGAGAGCGTTTATTAGCCGGCCCGCAACTGAACCCCCAGACAAGCTAGAAGGATTCAGTGTCGAGCATTGTAGGCAACAAGCTTTTAAGAGCATCGACCACTTCCCCTGCACAATTTTGCAGTTAACATTGATTTCCCAAATACAATGAGGAATAACAGGATTTGGGGTACATAATGTAAAATACTGATACATTATCTGGGTCAGAGCAAACTATCTTTGTTGAGTAGAATACTTCTCTTATTAAGTTTGGGCAAACACTCTGTGGTGTGAACCTATTTCCTTTACTTTGTGGGGTAAACAATCCTTGGACCCTGATTGAATAAATACTATTAAGAAATTCCTAGGCTCCTTGTTAGCTAAACATTCCTAGGACCCTGATTGAGTAAATACTATTATGGAATTCCTAGGCTCCTTAACCTGAAGAGGGGAAGGGCTCAGTCTGTCCATTTCACTCACCAATATCTTCAGTCCGGCTGCTGTGGGTAAGGCTTCACCTAGGGCCCCATGTTTAGGCGCCAACATGTACCATGCTTCCTAGAGCCCCCACACTGGGGTGACAAATGTACTGTCAGGACAGGCTCTCTGGAAGATCTCAGGGCCAGCCCGAGTCCCTGGCCTTGGTGGAGGAGTGATGAGACAAGGCCCACATGGCTGGTCAAACATGGAGTCCATTTATTCCAAATTCCTTCAGCCTTATATACCCTAATACCCTCATATAACCATAGCACACTGCACATATGCTAACTATACTGCTTTAATTACAACACAGTTGTCACTGTCCCCTGACTTCTCAAGAAGCCTGAAAGCCCTTAGGGAAGATGGGAAGCTGAACCAGAAATTGTCAGCAGGTTCCCTCGGTGCTGAAGGGTCTTATACCTCACCCAGAGTTCCCCCCCTGTCTGTGGCCCTCTACAGCATGTATGTGTCTGTGTATGTATATGTAGGTAGGTAGTTGGGTGTATTCTTTCTCTCTCTTTCTCTGTCTTTGTGTATGTGTGTTTATTTTTATTTTTATTTATTTATTTTGTGTGTGTGTGTGTGTGTGTGTGTGTATGCTTTATATACCTTCTTCCTTAAATTGGTTCTGATGTGAGTGAGGTTCATGTATTTCTTGCTTCCCACCCCCATCATATTTCTCCCTCCATTTTAAAGATAGAGTCAAGAACAGGTAACAGAGAAGGAATATGTGTCTTTTCAAAATAGTGTAAGAAAAGCTGAAAGTCAAAATGAAGTGAGGCTAGTAAGTGAAGCTACAAACAAAATAGAGAATTTGTTGAGTGGTGGAGTGGTATTTATATTTAGCTGGACCAGTCATAAACAAAGGAGGATTAAAGAAGATATAAGACTTCTACTTGAAGTGGATATAATGCAGATAATTGACAATAAGGAATCAGAGCTATTTCTTTTTTTTCTGTTGAATGCAAAATATTTTTTTATTATGGAAATGATGGAACACAGATAACTTAACAGGGAGCTTATAACTTGTCCTTGATGAACTCAAATCATCTGGACCAAAGATAAATTAAATCTCCAGGTACTGAGATAACTGGCAAATGTGATTGAGGAATCTATCATTAAAATCTGAAAGATCATGGGAGAGATAATAAAATACCAGGCAATGACAAATATCGTGATGCTCCCCCCAACCAAAAAAAAGGAAAAGAACTGAGTTTGCATATTCTAGACCAGTGAACATTGTTGGGAAGTTTTAAGATTCCAAATATGGATCATTAAAGTATGGTTGGCAAAGATCTAGAAAAGAAAGCAATATTTACAAAGAGTCACAATGCTTCAAGAATATTCAGAATTGTGCCAGAATAATTCTAATTTATTAAATTATTCACAAATCTAAACATCAGAGTGGTCATGGATTTTTCCTTGCGATTATTTTAATCACTAATAAAAAAAGTTAAAAAAAAGTTCAAATCAGTCCTTGTTACTATGTTACTTATGGTGGTCATCAATACTTTTTAGATGTTTTTTTCTGTGCTTATACAAAGATACCATCCGAATCATCACTAAATATGGTTTCCTTTGTTTCATTCTTGAATTCGTGCTTTGGAAATTTTTTCTCTGAATAAAGGTTTCTCAGGAGGTCTTCAAAGTAGCTTTCAATTTTTATACCAGCACTGGTTACTTCAGAATCAGACTCATTGCATTCAGCACAATTTTTGAAAATCAGTCAGAAATCAGCAACGAAATCTTCAGGGTTGGTATGCACTGGGGAGTCTACTTGGAGTTTCTTCTTGATGGTAGACAAGTCCATAGGATTTTTAATTATTGTGTAATAATCAGGCACTGTAGAAGGAACTGTATCTTGAAAAGCCAAACATTTCTTGGCAGTAAAGGAACAAAATTAGTTGTTCACACTTCTTTTGATCTCTGGGTGTTAATCCTACATGTCCTTCAGATTTTAGTTTTTGGGGGCTGTAATTGAGATCATTGCAAACATATTCAACTTCTGGTTTGGATAAGTTTTGGCAAAAAGTACAAATCCACTCTCCACTTGGGAAATTCATCAACACAGGCACATGACAAGTAAGATGGAACACTTTGGGTCATTTCTCAAAGCAAAGGAGTTCTTCATTCTGACACACAACAGTCTTCATTGGGGTCATCTTCCTTTCTACTTTCTGCATTCTGAAGGGGTGACTTCTGAGAGACACTTCTCCATCCAGGCTTTCCATTTGAAGGACTTGCCTGAAGTTGATCCCCTGTGCTTTCTGGAGCATCTATTCTTAAATTAGCTTCCTGAGATGTGGTATTATGGTTACTATCCAAGAGCAATGATATGAATATGTTTCTTGGAAAGTTGTCATTCTGAGATCTAGGTTCTTCATCTGTTTCTTGCTTTACTACAACAATAGGGAAATCATTATTCTCATGTGGGCCACTATTTTCCTGCTTGATTCTGATTGGTTTCAACATACCCACTGGAATTTTGTGAGTAGAATCAGCTCCTGTTGGTTTGCTGGAAGAGCCAGAGCATCCTCTGCTTATAACACAGGAGGCACTAGGTAAATAGATTGGTGGGTGTGCACTAGTTATAATTACAGGTCCTGGGAGGCCTGGGGATGGTGCAGATGAATTTGGTGACCAGACTGTTCTGTCTGAAGGAGATTGTGGTTGGTTCTGCCCTACACTAGCATCTTTTCTCACAAGATTATCCAGGATGATTGTACTTTAACAGTCAATATCTGGAAGAGAAGTAAGATTACAGAAACTTCCTGAATGGAGAACCAAAATCAATCATAGGTGATCCAAATAATTTGGCATCATATCAAGCTGCACTAATAATGGTAGAACTAGAAGGAGTAGATGTTCACCTAGATTTTTAACAAAGTCATTAAAGTACTTCATACTATTCTTGTGGAAGAGATTAGGAGATGTGTATGAGACAATAATTGAATAAAATACATTCAGAACTATTTGTACGGATAAATTCAAAGAATAACTCTTAATGAGTCAATATCAAGTATTAGGATCCCAATTTCTGGAATAATGCAGAGATGGTATGTTCATGAAATTTACTGAAGATACAAAGCTGAGAAAACATTGATCATAATTGAAGAGATCTTTGATTGAAGTACTGGGTTTAATAAAAGGAAATCTAAAGTGTAAGAAATGTAAAATCTTATCCTTGGGCATAAAAATATCAACTTCATAAGTATAAGATGGAGAAATCATGAAGAGAAATTCGAAGAGATATCACTTATTTTGGAAAAAAAAATACAGTTTTAGTGAATTTTATACCCAACTTATGTCAGACATGTAATGTTCTAGCCAAAAATGTCCATGCAAATTTGGGCTAAGTGGGATGATATTGCCATTATCCCCTCTCTTTTTTAGACATTTGCTTAATTATTGTATGTAAATATTGTATGTAGTTATAGGCACCACAGTGGATAAGAAAACTGACAAATTATAGAATAAATAGAGGAGGGCAATCACACTAAGGAAGAACCTTCAGTTCATGTTTTATGAGAATTATTTAAAGGAATTGCTCATTTTTCACATGTAAAAGAAGAAACTTAGTAAAAACATGTAAATTACCTTAAGGGGTTTGTAGAAACATCATGTGTAGAAGTAGTTGGAATTGTTTAACTGGGATCCATAGGGCAGAATCAGGAGTTAAGGGTAGAATTTTCAAAAGAACCAAATTAGCTCTGATGATGGTAAAACAAAACAAAACAAATAAAAACAAGAAAAAAAATCCATACAAAAAACCACAACAATTTTCTTTTTTTAAATTTTTTTTATATAAACCTTTTTATTTACAAAACATACAAGTGACCTTTCAACATTGACCTTTGAAAAAACTTTTTTTTTCCCAAGCTTTTCCCCTCCTTCCTCCCACCCCCCACCCCTAGATGACAGGTAATCTAATACATGCTAAATAGGATAAATTATATGACAATTACAATACATGTATACATATCTATACAGTTATCTTACTGCACAAGAAACATCAGATCTAGAAAGAGAAGAAGAAAAAAACAACCTAAGAAAGAAAACAAAATGCATGGAAATATTCACAGAAAGCGTTAAAATGCTGTGTTGTGGTTCACTCTAATTTCCCACAGACCTCTCTCTGGTTGTATATGACTATCTTCATCGCAGAACAACTGGTTTGAATCACGTCATTGTTGAAGAGAACCATGTCCATCAACATTGATCATCGTATAGTCCTGTTGCTGTGTATAATGTTCTCCTGGTTCTGCTGATTTCACTCAGCATCAGTTCATGCAAGTCTCTCCAATCCTCTCTG
Organism: Myrmecobius fasciatus; assembly: GCA_023553655.1. NCBI lineage: Eukaryota > Metazoa > Chordata > Mammalia > Dasyuromorphia > Myrmecobiidae > Myrmecobius > Myrmecobius fasciatus. Next base: position 123,141 of record JAJPUD010004814.1, on the reverse strand, counting down.
AAATCCTCCTGTTGGTCATTTCTTACAGAACAATAATATTCCATAACATTCATATACCATAATTTATTCAGCCATTCTCCAATTGATGGGCATCTTTTCAATTTCCAGTTTCTTGCCACTACAAAAAGGGCTGCCACAAACATTTTTGCACATGTGGGTCCCTTTCCCTCCTTTAAAATCTCTTTGGGATATAGGCCCAGTAGAAACACTGCTGGGTCAAAGGGTATGCACTGTTTGATAACTTTTTGAGCATAGCTCCAAATTGCTCTCCAGAATGGTTGGATCCGTTCACAGTTCCACCAACAATGTATCAGTGTCCCAGTTTTCCCACATCCCCTCCAACAGTTATCATTATCATTTCCTGTCATTTTAGCCAATCTGACAGGTATGTATTGGTATCTCAGAGTTGTCTTAATTTGCATTTCTCTGATCAATAGTGACTTGGAGCATCTTTTCATGAACCACAACAATTTTCAAACATTCCTATGTAAATGACAAATTAATTGTCTCATATGTAGTGTCTCTCTGTGTTCTCTTTTGAGTTTTAATCTGAACTCAGACACTTTGTCACCCTGGACAAATTACTTGCCTGTTTGCCTCAATTTCCTCATTGGCAAAATCAGCAGAAGGAAATGGCAAACATTCCAATATATTGGTCAAAATAACCCCAAAAAGTGTCATGAAGAATCAGACAGGACTGAAATAACTGAACAAAAACAATCTCCTAGGATGTCTTCAATAGAAACCATTTGACTATTTGTCAGGTATGTTAGAATATGGATCCATTTCATATGAAACTTGGACAAGATAGTAGCTAAGGTCCCTTCAGACTATCAGTTTTTATAATTCTATAATCTTGGCCTTTCTTGACTACTTAGCTAATCAAAAGGATCTAATAAATGATTAAACATGAGAGTATAAAATGATTAATAAATGTATTGTTACCTCCTAATTCAATTTGCATTTTAATAGGTATTAGAATCTTAAACTAAAGAATGGAGTAATAGTATGCAGAAGAAAATGCAAATGAAGTCTGGAACCATCCCACTGCTCTTCCCATCACAAGAAGTAGACAGTCACATACTCAACCTATTAAAAGAACAGCTTTAATTTTTGTGCTGATGCATTTCCTCAAATATATACCTTGTGTTGGAGTATGCAGGGAGGGCTAGCATCTATATATATAGCACATACACTATGTATGACACATATAGTACCTATATATGTCAAGGCTGCTTATCCACTATTTGTGTCCACGTTTTCCAATTCTACACTGTGGCCCCAAGAAACTGTAGCATGTACAATAAATACCTTCTGGTTGAGTGTAATGGGGCTCAAATTCATCAATGAGTTGGAGTGGTCTACCCTAAACATGTGAAGACTTCCCACAGGGAAATGGGCAAATGGGAACAATATGTTCTAACAGACAATGGAGAGGTTAATCAGATATCATAAGATGCCATGCAACTCTAATAGACTTGGGATGGAAAATGCCATCTCCATCCAGAGAAAGAATGATGGAGACTGAAGGTGGAACAAAGCATAATAGTTTCACCTTTTTGATTGTTGTTTTCTTGCTTATTTTTGTCTTATTTGCTTTCTTGTGGTTTTTTACGATTTAGATCTGATTTTTCATGCACAGCATGCCAAATATAGAAACATATTTAAAAGAATTGCACATATATAACCTGTATCAGATTGCTTGCTATCTTGGGGAAGTGAGGGAAGGAAGAGAGGGAAAAAAATTGGAATATAAAGTTTATTAAAAATGAATGTTGAAAATTATATATGTACTTAAAAAAATAAAATACTATTGGAAAAAAAGATGCCATGGTCATCTACTGCATCCTGGTCCATTGACCATCATCTTTGTTTTTATCTTATTGATGGACTTTGATAACTCTGGAAGAGAGAGAATGAGGCTGATGATTTTTTGAAACTCTGGCTCACTTGATTTTACCCACAAGTCAAGGTCATAGAGTTGTCTTCTCATGGAACTGAAGCATAAGAAGGATTTGGCAGCCCCTGGATATCTGTACAGCTTTTTAAAAGAAACACATTTTACTTCCTAGCACAAGGAAAGGGATAAAAAAAAAAGGTGTTCTAAAAATTGACTGCTTCCTGCTAGTGGAGTTCAGAAATGATTCAAGAATTCCGGAGGGCATTTTGGAACTACATCAAAAGGGCTATAAAACTGTGTATCCTTTGATCTAGCAGTGTCTTTATTGGATCTGAATACCAAAAAGATCATAAAGTAGGGAAAAGGAACCCCACATGTACAGAAATGTTTGTTGAAGTATTTTTTGTAGTAGCAAAACCTGGGAATTTGAGTGGATGTCCATCAGTTGAAAGATGACTGAATAAGTTATAATGTATGAATGTAATGGAATATAATTCTTCTTTAGGAAATGATGAGCAATCTGATTTCAGAGAAACCTGGAAAGACTTACATGAACTGATGCTAGCTAAAGTGAGTAGAGTCAAGAATATATTATGTGATGATCAACAGTGATAGACATGGCTCATTTCAACAATGAGATGATTCAAGGCAATTCCAGTAAACTTGGGAAAGAAAATGCCATCTACATCCAGAAAGAGAACTATAAAAATTGAATGTGGATCAAAGTGTAGTATTTTTCACCTTTTTATTTGTTGTCAATTTGCTTGTGCTGTTTTTTTCTCTTTCTCCTATTTTTCCCCTTTTTGATCATATACATATTTGTTTTACTCAGCATGATGGATATAGAAATATGTTTTGAGAATTGCACAGTTTTTGAGCCAATATGGTGGACTGAAGCCATGAGCTGTTTGAGCTTTCCCAGTTTTCCTTGAAAACAACTTGAACCAAGCCTCTAAACACTGACAGAATGAAACTACTCTTCAGCTCAAGATATAATTAAAAAACCTCAAGAAAGGTCAGTCTTACCATAGTGAATGGGATGTTCAGCCTAACTCAGACTGGGTCTGGGAAAGCCAGTAAGGGAGTCTTAAACACCACAAATCATCAGCTAAGACTCTCAGGTCTGCCTCAGTAGAGGAACCCAGTACTACTTCAAAAGGTAAATTCTGGGAAATTCTGTTTCCTGGAAAGAACAGGTAAAATTCCTGGTGGAAGCAAAACATTAAACACAAAGGACCTCTGTGCTCAAAGCCAAGGCTCAGAGCTGCACAGAAAGATTCCCTTTAATTCAGAAGCAGAACTCAACCAAAAAAGTTAAAAAAAAAATTAAAAAATTAAAAAAGGAAATGCAAAAAGAAAAGGAAAAAATGAGCAAGAATCACAAAAGAACATAGAACATTAAAAGTTACTATGATGAGAGAGAATACCAAAACACTCACTCAAATGAGGAAATCTTAGAGTGATATGACTTGGACTCAAGACCAAAGAGGCTTCTTGGAAATGCTCATAAAAGTCATTAAAAGGAAAATAAGACACATAGATAAAAAATTAGAAAGTAATTGAGAGATATGCAAAAGAGAGCCAGTAATCTGGAAAATAAAGGCAATTCCTTAAAAAAATACAATTGGCTAAATGCAAAAAAAAAAAACACTGAAAAAAAACACCACCTTTAAAATAATAATTAATCAAATACAGAAAGAGAGAAAAGCTAACTGAAGAAAATCACACATTACAAACTAGAAAAGAGCAAGTGGATGCTAATTACTCTATGAGATACCAGGAATCAGCCAAACAAACTAAAAAGAATAACTAAAAACCCCAATTAAATATCAAATTCGAAATTCTGAAACTCAAAGGAGATATTAATAAAATTGAAACCAATTAATAAAACTGAGTTGGATTTATTAAAAAAAAACAACAAAATAGACAATCCTTTAGTTAACTTGATTAGAAAAAGTAAAGAAAAAAGCAAACTAGCAGCAATAAAAATGAAAAAGGTGAACTTACCACCAGTGAAAAAGAAATTAAAAAATAATTAGTGGTTTTTTTGGACAAGTGTATGGGACCACTTCTGACGATCTAAGCAAAATGAAGGAATAGCTACAAAAATATAAATTGTCCAGATTAACTGAAGAGGAAACAGATACATTAAATAGTTCCATTTTAGAAAAATAAATTGAACAATCTGTCAGTGAACTCCTCAATAGAAAACCTCCAGAGCCAGATAGATTTATAAGTGAATTCTAGCAAACAAAGAACAATTATCTCTAATGCTTTGTAAACTAATTGGAAAAATAGGTAAAGAAGGAGTCCTGCCAAATTCCTTCTATGAAACAAATATGCTACTGATAATCAAATCAGGAAGAGCCTAAACAGAGACAAAAAAGTTACAACCACTCTTCCTAATGAATATTGATGCAAAATTGTAAATAAAACATTAGCAAAGAGATTACACTAACTTATCACAAGGTTAATAAACTATGACCAAGGTAAATTTATAACAGGAATGCAGAGTGGTTCAATGTCAGGAAAACTATTCCTATAATCAACCAGATCAAGAACAAAAATAACAGAAATTATATGATCATCTCAACAGATGCAGAAAATGTTTTTGACAACATACAGTACCCATTCCTATTAAAAACACTAGAAAGCATAAGGATAAAAGTAGTTTTCCTTAAAATGATAAGTAGCATCTATCTAAAACCAACAGCAAGCATTATTTGTAGTGAAGCAAAGCTGGACACATCCCCAATAAAATCAATGGTGAAATAAGGATGATTATCATCACTATAATTCAATATAGTACTAGAAATGTTGACTTTGGAAATAAAAAAAGAAAAAAGTAAATTAAAGGAATTAGAATTGGCAATGAGATAAAACTATCACACTTTGCAGATGATATACTTAGAAAACCCTAGAAAACCATCCAAAAATCTACTGGAAACACACAGCCTTAGCAAAGTGGCAGGATATAAACACATACATACATACACACACACACACACACACACACACACAAATCATCAGCATTTCCATATATTACTGAAAAAAGCCCATCAGCAAAAGATAGAAAGAGAAATTCCACTTAAAATTACTGTAAATAAAATAAAATACTTGAGAATCTAACTGCCAAGACATATATGAACAGAATTACAAAATACTTTTCACACAAATAAAATCAGATTTAAACAATTGAATATATATGTACATATATATATATATATTGCATCTAGGTGGGCTGAGCTAGTACAATAAAAATGACAATTCTGTTGAAATTGATCTACTTATTCAGTGTCATACCAATCAAACTGCCAAAAATCATTTTATAGAACTAGAAAAAATAACAAAATTCACCTAGAAAAAAAAATGTCAAGAATATCAGGGGAATTAATGGAAAAAAAATTCAAAGGATGGTGGTCTAGCCGTACCAGACCTAAAACCATATTATAAAACAGCATTCATCAAAACTATTTGCTACTGGCTAGAAATAGATTGGTGGATTAGTGAAATAGGTTGGGTACACATGACATAATTATCAATGACTATAGTAATCTAGTATTTGATAAGCCCCCAAGTTGCAGCTTTTGGGATAAGAACTCACTATTTCACAAAAAGTGTTGGAGAAAACTGGAAAATAATATGTCAGAAACTCAGCATAGACATAAATCTCACAAGCCATACCAAAATCAGGTCAAAATGGGCACATGACAAATAAATAAACAAATAAATAGATATATACATAAATAGATAAAACAGATTAAAACTAAACAAATGAATGAATGACTACATAAATAAATTCTCTCTCATGGCTTTTTCCTTTTGTTCTGATTTTTCTCTCCCAACACGATTCTTAAAGGATTCTCAAAGAAATGTGTATTACCAGTCCAGTTCCAAAGGATTTGTGATAGATAGAGCCATTGTTACCCAGAGAGAAGACTGTGAGGATTAAGTCTGAATCACAACATAATATTTTCATATTTCTTTTGGTTGTTTGCATGCATTTTGTTTTCTTTCATGTTTTTTTTTTCCTTTTTGAGCTGATCTTTCTTGTGCAGCATGACAATTGTGGAGATTTATATATATAGAAAATTGCACATGCTTGACATATATTGTATTTCTTGCTAAGGGTAAATTATGTATATATTTTGAAAACAAAAAGCTTAGAAAGTAAAAAAATTAAAAAATTAAATGTTACAAGATTTCTTGGGAAAAATGTGTATTAAAAGTTAATATGCATGTATAATCAGAAAAAATAAAAGAAATAAAAGAAGAAGAAAAATTCACATCTTTAACCCATATCAGATTGCTTGTTTTCTTGTGGAGGAAGAAGGGGAGAGGAGATTTTGGAACAAAAGATTTTAAGAATGTTAAGAAATCTTTGTATGTATTTGGAAAAAATAAAATACCATTTAAAAACTATAAAAGTGGTAGGCATTACAACCTCCCAATCCCCCTTGCCATGTTTGTTTGTTTGTTTGTTTGTTTGTTAGTTAGGGAAACTGAGATCTTATTTATTAGTAAATTCATACTTACTAATAAATTGATTATGTTTGGGGGAAAAATGCCCCCTTCATCTAACCCTGTTTACCTTGTGGGAAGGAATGTCACTCTGTAGTCAAAACACACACAAACACACACACACACAGTCACATATATACACAAAAAATGTTTAAAAAAACCTTTTTCAGAGATTCCATTAACCATGGAACATGGACAACACAAAATTCAGTAGACCTGAAAGATGAACAGTTCTTACTGTGAGAGAACTCAGCAAGTAACACATTCAAATAGCATCCAGGGAAATAAGATTGATAAATATAGACTAGCTTATCAAAGTTGGAGTTGAATATATATTTTTCTGGAGTTGCTGAAGTGATGAGCTTTGTGAAGGTGATGAGATCTGATATAGTCAACTTCCCAAAAAGAATGAATGACAGGTTCATGACAATGCAATTGTTACTTGCAGAAAAGTGCCACTTTGCCATCAGTGGCTATGTTCCCACCATGATGAATCCTAATGAGGTGAAATGAATACAGACTATCAGACATGGAAGAAAGTCACTGAGAGGAAAAGAGAAACAGCAACAACAGTGGTCACTTACTACTAAAAACTTATACATTTCACAAACTTCTCATCACCAGCACTAAGTACAACAAAATGTAGAGGATGTACCCTCACTGGGAGTACTGGAAATTAATAAGCTAAAATATTTTATAATGAGAAGATATATCCCAGGCAGGAAGTGAGAATGACTGAGGTTTTATGTAGTACAGAGTTGCTTTTGGAGGTTCTTCATTATGGAAGATGACCATGACAACATGGAAATAATCCATAACATGTAAGTGAATTAGATTTGAATTAAAGAAAACTGAGTAAATCATTCTGATCTGGGGATTGGCAACAAAAGGTCCCAGACCAAGCCCACTTGGTCTTTGTTTTGGCTACACTTGCGCTACTGTGAATGTAAAATAGTAATTTTTGCTGTTTGATCAGAAACCTTGAGGATCTTCCCAGATGAGTTTCTTTTTTTTTCTTTGCTTTTTTTTGGACTAGGTTTAAAAAAAAAAGACCACTCTTTGCCTCATTTCTTTCTTATTTAGCCTTAATTATTGTCTCTGTCAAACTGAGACCATTTAAATACATTAGCTTAAAAAGAACAAGGTCTCCCACTGCATTTTCCAGTCATCCTGATCTATATCTGTTCACTGACCTAGATGGTTCCAGAAGAGAAAGTGAAGCTGGTGATCTTGCAGTGCTGAACTGATCACTGGCTTTCTCCTAGTTAAACATTCTTATTCAACATATTCTGCAGTTCCAGGGCAAGAATACTATCAGGCAAGTCAATACCAACAGATTAGAGCTTTTTTTTTCTTTTTTTTAACTGATTTAACAGATTTTTGGTGACCTGGAGGGAAGTTGAATCAGCACACTGCAATAGTAGAGCAGAAAAAGTAGGTAGCTTTCAAAGATTTGGTGTACAGCATCTCATTTACTTGTCTGGGCTAGAACACTCACAAACATCAAGATTGGTTTAATGAAAATGATGGAGACATTCAGAAACTACTAAACCAAATATACAGTTTACCAACAGTTTATTCATCTCTAAGAAGGCTGAATTTAAGTACATAAAAGTAAAGGGCTTGCAAAGTTTATAAAGATGCAGTATTTTTAGCTCAGTAAAAGGGAAAATAAGATTGTTTCATTCTGATAGCAACAATTCAAAACACTTCTACAATTCCCTGAAAACTATATGAAACACCTCAATTATCCACTAATGATGGAGACACATTGATCAGTGATAATGATATGATCCTACTCTAATGGGCTGAACATTTTTATAGATGTTCTCTATAGACCATTATCAACCAGAGATTGAAATCAAAACTTTTTTATCTGCATTGTTGGTGGAACTGTGAACGGATCCAACCATTTTGGAGAGTAGTTTGGAACTACTCTCAAAAAGTTATCAAACTGTACATACCCTTTGATCCAGCAGTGTTTCTACTGGGCTTATATCCCAAAGAGATCTTAAAGGAGGAAAAGGGACCCACATGTGCAAAAATGTTTGTAGCAGCCCTTTTTGTAGTGGCTAGAAACTGGAAATTGAATGGATGCTCATCAATTGGAGAATGGCTGAATAAGTTATGGAATATAAATATAATGGAATATTATTGTTCTGTAAGAAACAACCAACAGTACAATTTCAGAAAGGCCTGGAGAGACTTACATGAACTGATGCTAAGTAAAATGAGCAGAACTAGGAGATCATTATACACATAAACAATAAGACTATAGGATGATCAATGCTGATGGGCATGGTTCTCTTCAACCAGTTCCAATTGTTCAGTGATGAAAAGAGAGCCATCTATACCCAGAGAGAGGACAGTGGACCACAACATAACATTTTCACTCTTTCTGTTGATGTTTGCTTGCATTTTGTTTTCTTTCTCAGTTTTTTTTTCCTTCCTTTCCTTTTCTTTCCTTCTTTTTTCCTCCTCCTTTTTTTCCTTCCTTCCTTTCCTATCTTGTGCAGCAAAATAACTATATAAATATGTATACATATATTGGATTTAATACATATTATAACATATTTAACATGTATTGGACTGCTTGCCATCTAAGGGAAAGAGTGAGGGGAAGGAGGGCAAAAACAGAAGGTTTTGCAAAGGTCAATGGTAAAAAATTACCCATGCATATGTTTTGTAAATATAAAGCTTAAAAATTTTTTTATCTAAACTTTCAACTGAAGAAGTCGTATTTAATGTCATTAAACTCCTCTTATATAGCATGGTGTTTGACATTGATTTCACTCCAGCAGCGGTCTATAAAAAGGGACTCCACTACTCATCCAAAAACTGACTATAATCTTAGCTATATGACAAGAGGAGGTTATTCCCTAGGAGCTCAGGAAGTTATCCATCACTATAAAGGAAAAGAAAACAGGTTATACTGTAGTGATCACAAGGGAGTCTTTCTCTTAGTCATTCCTGGCAAGATTCTTGCCAGAGACCTATGTTACCAGATGATCCTTCACCTGGAATATGGTCATCAACCTGATAGCCAGTGTGGCTTCTGAAAGGGTTGAGGAACAGTCAAAATGACATATGTTGTCTGGCAACTCCAGGAAAACTGTTAGAAGCAGAACAGAAGTCTGCACACAATCTCCATTAATTTTATCAAGACTTTTAGTACTATCAGTTGTGAGAGTATATGAAAGATCAAGGTCAAATTTGATATCCCAGAAAAGTTCATCAGTATTGTACATTAGTATCACAATGGCATGCTTGCATGAATTCTAGATAAAGGATGATACTCTTGCACTTTCCCAATTACCAGTAAAGTGAAGAAGGTTTGTGGACCTCCTCCCACATTATTTACCATGATGTTTTCAGTGATGTAAAAGACATCTTCAACAAGAATGAAAAATGGCATCAAAATCAACTATCCCTCTAATGATAAACTATTTAACTTGAAAAGAAGTATATGGCAAGATGAGGCAGAATTAGTGCTTGATTTTTTTGTTTGCAAATGATTGTGCAGTCAATGCAGCCCTTAAACCTGAGGTAAAATGGAGTATCGATTGATTCTTTGCTACTTGCACTGGTTTTGAACTGATAATCAACATCAAGGAAAGATATTTTTCCATTGGCCAGAACCACACCCTGCCTGTGTGGAAACATTGAAAATTGAACTGCTTCCATTTCATTGTCTCAAGAAGGTTCTGAAGATAATCTGCCAAAAATAAGGACTGGACACTGAGGTCCTTTTTTTGTGCTGAATTGCAAAAGATTCAAACTCTACTGTAGAGATCCCAACTTCAATGGACTGGCCATGTAGTCAGAATACACTTAAGTAAAAGAATAATTTACAAAGGACACATGCAAGGAAGGTGCTTACAGAGGTCAGAAGAAACAATTCAAAGACACTCTCAAGGTTTCTGAAGAATTTTCATATTGAGAAACATGGCAGGTGGTGACTCAGATCAAAAAAAGGCACTTTGCTCCATGAGTGAAGTAGAATCACAAGTAGTACAAAGGAAATGTGAAATATACAAATCTAAGGAAATTTCCATTCCAAATATTCAAATGGACTATTTGTGTCAGACTTGTGGTAGACTTTGTTTGTATTGTATTGATCAACCTCAGAAAACCAAATTATACCTTGATCATAACATTGTGATGCTATTTGTTCCTCTTTGAGTATGAAGAATTAACAACCATTCTGCGTCAGTAAAAGCAATTTGTATTACTAGAACATTTTAATCTCAAAGAAATACTTATATTTTAAGAGATATTTTGGCTATTTGTTTTTACAGTCACATCTCTTTCTTCTATTCACTTCAGTATTTTAGTGAATAACAGCAAAAATAAGTATTTTTGTCTCATACACTTATGGTTCACAGCATCAAAGTTAAGGAATTTTCTCAAATTATAATTACTGTTTTCTTTTTTCTTTAATGAAGTTGTACTTGTGCTTGTCACCAAAATAAATTAAAGAAAGAGGAAGACTAAACAAAGTTAGATCAATAGTTTTTATCTTTCATCTCTATTAAGTTTTCTATCAACTACTAGACAGAAGAGAAACAATGGCAAAAAATAAATCATCCATTTTAAAATTCTTTATTTTAGGGTATATGTTGTATCATTTTTTTCTGACATTTATTGTTCTAGAATTAGATTCATAAAATATCATTGACATAATCATAAAATAATTTAGTTCACTTTAGAGGTAGCCAATTGTGAGGAATATCGTAATTATGTAACTCCAAAAATCTAATTGATGTTTGGAGTTCATTTCCTTTTATTTATAATAGTTGTTAAAGTCCCCAGGGAAATCACAGAAGGAGGATTTAACGTTTATCCATCTTTTTTAATTCTTTCTCTTCAATCCCAAGTAGTTTTCTTCCAGGTTAAAATTTGTATTAGGTGAATTTAAGTTTGTTTTTTTTTAATCTATATAGAACTAAACACATACACCCTCTATATGTCAGGTGAACTTTTCAAATATAAATAATAACTATAAATCATTTGATCTCTTTATATTTATTTTGGGATTTTTATTTGATAATTTAAACTAGATGTCTGTATTATTCAGACTTTTGCAGATTGAAAATGACTTACATTCTTATAATCCAAAAGAAATATGAGTTCTTTCAAGTGACAGAAATTACCCAATTCTCCATGGTATATGGTTTAGAATATTCTTTGAAGGAAACAGGAGAGAATTACACTTAGATCCAAAATGAAGGTTTAGTTTTGGAGACGCTTTTTTGGTACATTTACTGCAAAGAAAAGAAAGAATTAGACAATTTTTATCATTTTTTGCATATCACTAAGCATAGCTACCATCAAAAAAATCATTGAAATGATAAGAATCTGACAAATATTGTGCAATAAATTTTTGTATCAAATTTTTCAATATGAAATATATGATGATAAAATCAATAAGGAGAAAGTAAAGAAAATTATCCTTAATTATAGTCAGAGTTTTGGGATTCAAAACCTGTGATTTAATCAGGAATTCTTGGAGAAACTCCCTCAGCAAATAAACATGGCAAATATTTTGCAACTAATAGTCTTAGATATTTGCCTGATGCACTAAGACATTAAGTGATATGCCAACTAAACAATATGTACTAAAATATATAAAACTCTCTTTGTGTTGGGAAAAGAACTGGAAATTGCAGATGAATGTCTATAAATTGGGGAATGGCAGAAGAAAATTGTGGTATATGATTGTGACAAAATTTTACTATACTATAAGAAATGATGAGGTTGATGATTTTAGAAAAAATGTGGAAATAATGAAGAGCAAAATGAGCAAAACCAAGAGAACATTGCATATAGGAACACAATATTGTTTTAAAAGGACTTTGAGTGAATGTATTATTTTCTCTATTAACAACAGCCAAATTAACTATAAAGGCCATATAAATAAAGATTCATTTGAATCTAGGGAAAGAAGTGATGAATAGAAGTATGAATAGCATAATTTTGCATAGGTGTGTGTATTTATGCCTTAGAATCCATTTCTAAGGTGGGGAGGAGGGAAAATTTACATGACAATTTTTTTTGTATATTTGAAAGGAATAGCAAATTATGAATATTAGATTTGTAGTTTCCTATGCAAATAGTTTCCTATACATCTTTTTATTGTGTGACATTTTGTAAAACTTGTTTTATTTCATAAATTAAAATTATTAAATAAAATAAATCAGAGTAATCAGAGAAGAAGAAAAGAAGAAGGAGGAGGAGGAAAAAGAAGGAGGAAGAAGAGGAGAAGGAAGAGGAGGAGGAGGAGGAGTAAGAGGAAGAGAATATATACACATTACCTATCATAGAAACAAAATGCCCACACAATTTAAAAAACATTCTGTGAGAATTTAAATATAATAAAGAGAACACTAGGAAGCCTAGTTTTCGCTTTTGTTCTAATATTGTGTGACCTTGAGCAAAGCTCATAACATTTTGGGACCTTAAATGCTTTGTCCATAAAATAGACAAATTTCATTAGATATTTGAGAAGTTTATTTTTGTATCTAAAAGTTTATGACAGTGTTAAATTTAATTCCTTCCCTTTTTACCCACTGGTCAGACAAAGATTGTGGCTTGCTGATTTAAAGGACATAAAATATATTAACATAAAGGTAAAATATATAATTTCTTTGATCTCATGAGAAAAAGTACAATTTATACAAATTGTAGAATCTCTCATTATTATTGCATATAATTCTCCTCACATTTCTCACAAATACTTGTTCTTTAAATAGTTTTGAATATTTAATATTTTTATCTTTTTCTTTTAAGTTAGTATACATGCTGTCATTGACTCCTAAGCATCCCAATTCTGACCCATAGAAGCCAGATTCTACTGACTCCTTAACAATTACATAACAATAAAATCCAGTGGAGTTTCACTGGTCTTATCTTTCCATCTGAGAGAAAGTTTTAATATCCCTTTCTGGGTAAACTTCCATCAAAGAAAGTTATATATTAATATTGATAATGATAAAAATAATTTTGTTTTTTCCTTCTCACTTAGCATTTGTTAAAAGTCTTCTATGAGAAATAAACATTAAATTTTAATTTGAATGAAATTCATGCATAGTAGTCTATCACTGTAAAATTAGGCAAATATCCATCAGAAACAGTTTTAGTTATTTTGGTTGATATGTCAGTTATTTCATACACAATGCAATAAATGTTACTATTAGAATTTACTAGACTATTGATTTGCCATCATTAATGATAAAAAATAACACTGATTTATTCTCACTACTTTTATCCCTTCTTCAGTGTAATTGGCTATTGAATTTCAACCCAGATTGCTGTAATGTTCTATCTTCCTCACTCCTTCCTTCCCTCTCTTTCTCTCTCTTCCTCTCTCTCATCTTCCTTTCCTCTCTTCACCCTACCCTTTTTTCTTTCTCTCTTCCCCCATGATTAGCTTTAATGACTTTAAGAAGGCTCTCAAACTTTTCAAAATATAGTCATTTGAAGATTTATTTTGACTTATCAAATTAATCTGCAAGAAAACTCTGATTTATTAGAGTTTAGATTACTTTTGTGCAAGGATTAGAACCTTGTCTAACTAAATAAGAACTCCTTTTATTTCAAAACTCTTAGGATTTTTTTGGAAAGGTAATTATTTTACTTTACTTTTGGGAATTCTATAAGAGATTGTTATCTCCTTTGTGCCTTTCATAATTATCCTTCCTCCTGATACAAATCATTCTCTTAAATATAATGATTCAGAGTTTAAGTTTAAAGATTCAGTTAATAATAGTAAAAAAAAAAAAAAACTAAAAAACTAAAAAAACTAAATCCTTTCATTTTTAAACATACCACTGATGAAATTATAAAATATATAGAATCTTCAACCCAATCATAATGACTATATAAAATCACATGGTGAAATAGAAACTAGCAAAAATAATTAATCTCCTATCATCTGTTTCAAACTGATAATGTCTTTTTTAAATACTGGATTTGTTTTTATCTTGACAAAAACCACATTTTATAAGCAACCTAACTACAGAAACTAACTTCTGCTAGTTAAGCACAGTGTTCTTAGATAAAGGCAACAGACTTCTAACTAAATCAATTGTATCTAGAGATCCTTTACTTATCACAAAGTTTCAGAAACAGAAATGGAAGAAAAGAAAGGGACTTTAGGGAGGAGAGTTTGGATCAGATAATTCATTATTAAAAAACTAGACTGCCAGTTTTAAAATGTCTTTTCTCTTTGGAATGCAGTTGAAAAAAATACAAGACTTTTATGTATGTCTTATTAAACATAGTTTTGTTTTGCAGGCTAAGCTGCTGCAGCTCTGCAAACCCTTTTTAGAAGATAAAGCAAAATGTATATTAATGTTTATCTTAGTTTCTGTGTCAGATTCTTAGCCACCCTTAGATCTACAAGCAAGAGGCAGTAAGTCTACTCTACAGATCAGTTTATCACTGTCAATATTACTCTTTCAGATTAACCACAAGAATTCAATTTCCATTTGTTCAATTTCTAGCTATTTGAAACAGTTAGCTTAAATATTCAGAAAAAAATGTGATTTTTATGTTGTATAACTCCTTTCTTCCTCAAGTAAGAAGTTTAAATAATGCTGTAACTACTCAACAATTATAAATTATAAAGAAATTTCTTTGCCTCAAGATCTTTTATGAACTAACTAGAATTGCTTTAAAGTAGACCACATACTAAAGCTAAGGGACACTATTATTTTGGATTATTTCTTTATATAGTAATTATTTTTAGTCAGTACAATTTCATTCTTTCATTACTTTTCTAAATCTCAATCTTGAAAAATAATGTGAGTGTTTGTTATAGTGTACAAGACCATAACTATGGTTTAGTTTGTTTTTGAAAAGCTACTTTGGTCAAACAAGGAAAAACAGAATCTCTATGCGTAACTGAACTTTCAATTTTACTCTATACCATCTTGTGTAAATAAGATAGCTCTGTCCACAGAAATCCTGAATAAATTAAAACAATAACATTCATTGGGTGGAAATGGGGTCATTATAAAATGAAAATTTTTTAATTGATAGGACCTTAAACATTCACCTGGTTCAACTCCTATTTAAAGCTGGAATGCCTTCTACAGTAGTACTAACAAGGAACACATTGAAGCTCAATTGGAGGACCTCTAGAAATGTGAGCTTAAGTAATTCCAGAGAATCTCAACTTTTGAACAACTTGATTTGTGAAGAACTTTATTTTGTTCTTATATGCTCCAACTCTCCACTGTACCTATATTTTTATGATTCATCTCACATAATTCAGAGTGCAAGTCATTTCATTCTTGCTTATTCTGTTTGACGTTTTTCTACCTTATGTAACCTTATTTAGAATACTATTGATAAATTTACTTACCTTGGCAGTATACTTTTCAGGAATGTATAAATTATTGATTATATAGTTTGTGAGGATGACACAAACATTGTCATAGCTAGTTTAGACTCTGAAACAAAGTGTGGAAGATGAACACTATTAGACTGGCCACCAAACTGAAAGTTTACAGAGCCATTGTGCTGATCTCATTGTTGTTTGCTGTGAAATCTGGACAAGCTTCATGAGAGGAAACTGAATTGCTTCCTTGAACTGTCTTAGGAAGATTCTGAAGATCATCAGGCAAGATAAGATACTGGACACTGTGGATCAAATTGTCAAAAATTCAAACTGTACTGCAGAGAGCCCAATTCTGTTGGACTGGTCACATAGTCCAAATACCAAGGGTACATCTATCTAAAAGATAATTTTAAAGAAAATTCACACAAGGCAGATGCTCATATATAGTTTTGAAGAAGCAATATAGGGATGCTCTCAAGGTCTCTATGAAAAACTTTGGAATCAATTGTAATGACAAGGGACTGACCAGCATCACATGCTTGCATCAAAGAAGATATTATGTTCTATGAGAAGCAGAATTGCAATAGTTCAAAAGAAATGTGAGATTCACAAATTTAGAGATATTTGTACTTTAGATGTTCATTTGGAACATTTGTGCTTGACCTGTGGTAGAGCTTTTCAAAAAGTCCATATTGTTCTCATCAATTTCTTGACTTCATGATAATAAAGCCATTTTGGTTGTCTTTCAGAACAAATGACAATTAACCAACCAACCTTATTAGGTTACCATACATGACCCATCCAATGAAATGAAGCCCTCACTTAAAAAAAATTCTTTATATTGCATGGATATTGATAGATCACATTGGTTGCCCATTGATTTATTTATTTCTTCTCTAACTATACTTAATTCCTTTAGTTGTACCCTGGGTAGCATGATTATGGGTCTCTTATCGATCTTGACTTCCATGCTTTAAATGCCCCGCAGTATGCCAATGTCCTCATTAAAATGTGTCATCCTAAACCAAATGCAATTTGCTTAATTTGGAGAGGTACTATAGCCAAGGCATAATAAATTATGAAGCCAGTCAACAAGCATTTGTAAAGCATTTATTTTCCAAGAAGTATGCTAATCACTGGGAATGCTAAGGAAAGCAAAAATATGGTCACTACCCTCAAGAAGCTCACTTTTTAATGGAGGAAACAACATTCAAAGAACTCCAGTACACAAGATATAGACTTTATAGAGATTCTGTGGGAACATACAGATAAGAATTACATAGGTTGAGAAGCATACATAATTTTATAGAAGAAATGAACACATTGATGAGATCATCATGATTCACTGAAAGATTTTAATAGAATACATATAATTGCTTTTTGTTTTTAATCCACCTAGATTTCTTTCTCTATCCATTCCCCTAAACAGTGCCAGAGAAATACTGCTTATAAAAATATTTTTTAAAAAGAAATAAGGAAGAAAACAAAACAAAATCAATGAATATAATAATAATAGATGAAAAAAAATGTGTATTACCAAGATGACATGTAAACAGATGAACAAGTCGCTCCTCCAAGTATTTTATCAGTGGTTTCATTTAAGTTATCCATTTTAAACAGACAGAACTTCAGAACTTTGTATCTAGTAGATATTGGCTCAATAGTATACAAAAAGTCTAAAAGGGGCAATTCCACAGGCCTATTGTTGAGATTCAAGTTAGATCAGAAACTTAAACAAAGCTCAAACTAAAGGACTCAGCAATCCCATTTTGTTCTATATTAAACCACTTTGGCAGCACTGAAATCTTGCAGGTCCCTAGACTGAGATCCCTGAAAACCTTAATATCAATATAACAATAAATAATAAGCGAGGCCAGTAAGACTTTCTCTTCAGAAAATGGCCTTTACATAAAGTCAAAGTCAGCAAATATGTGCAAAGAACAACAAAAAAGCATCCCATTATAAAAAGTTATTATGACAGAGATGCTAAAGATATAAACCCAAAAGAAAATGAAAACTCCCAAACATATGAAAGCCTCAAAGAAAAATACAACTTGGCTATACATTTAATTAGAATTCTTAAAGAGATGATCTATTTAAAAATATATTTTTTTTGTTTCCAATAATGGTGGGGGAGAAAGTTTTAAAAAGAGATGAGAGCAGGATAGCTAGATGGCACAGTGGATAGAGCACCAGCCCTGAAGTGAGGAGGACCTGAGTTCAAATCTGGTCTCCGACACTTAACATTTTCTAACTGTGTGACCCTAGGCAAATCACTTGACCCCAACTGCCTGAGCAAAAACAAAACAAAACAAAACAACAACAACAACAACGACAAAAACTATAAAGGGAATGGATGATTTGACACGAATATGTAAGAAACCTTACCCAAGAAACAAACTCCCTGAAAATTAGAGTGAACCAAATAGAAGTCAATGATGCTATAATAGGAAATAATTAACCAAAGTCAAATGATTGGGAAAAAATTTAAAAAAAAAGATATCTCATAACAAAATAATGGACCTAGACCCAGTTTGAGGACAGATAATTTCAGATACAATTTCCTACCTGAAAGCCATGACCAAAAGATAGAGAATGAAAGTCAAACAGATAGACATAGAAAAAGAAAAAAGGGAGAGAAAGAGACAGACAGATAAGCAGACAGAGGCAGAGACAGAAACAGAGACAGAAACAGAGAAAACACCTAGAAACCATGTTTCAAGAAATCATTAAAGACAACTGCTTAGATTCTTAGAACAAAAGAGGAAGGTGTAAAAGGGAAAAACATATCCACCAACAAGTTACCCTAAAGGACAAACTGGAATTAGCGTAGACAGACCAGTTGAACCACCAAAACCATCTTGATAGAGACAGCCCAGGATAATGAATCTAAGAGCTTCTGTAATAATAATAATTCAAGTCCATTTCTTACATCCATCATCCTAGTAGGCAACTTCTGTGAGATATTTTGTAGCAATTGCTCTTGCAGATGCTATAGCTACATACATTAAAGTCTCAAATAAAAGAGTTTTTGTAAGAAAAATCCTTGATATTGTCTAATGGTTCAATATCAAAAACCGATATGAATTAGTAGATGAAAATTACACTAAAAAACATTTAACATCTGCTTTGCTGATGCATCATGTTGATCAGAGAAACTTTTTATTCAACTTGGAGCTGAATCCTTGCATAAATGGTACTTCTGCTTAAACAATTTTAATTCTAAGGATATGAACAGACAATTTTCAAAGGATATGAACAATTTTCAGATGATGAAATTAAAACTATTTATAGTCATATGAAAAGTTGCTCCAAATCACTGTTGATCAGAGAAATGCAAATTAAGACAACTCTGAGGTACCACTACACATCTGTCAGATTAGCTAAAATGACAGGAAAGGATAATGACAGGTGTTGGAGGGAATGTGGGAAGGCTGGGACACTGATGGATTGTTGGTGGAACTGTCAACGGATCCAAACATTCTGGAGAGCAATTTGGAGCTGTGCTCAAAAAGTTATCAAACTGTGCATACCCTTTGACCCAGCAGTGTTTCTATTGGGCTTATATCCCAAAAAGATCTTAGAGGAGGGAAAGGGACCCACCTGTGCAAGAATGTTTGTGGCAGCCCTTTTTGTAGTGGCTAGAAACTGGAAACTGAATGGATGTCCATCAGTTGGAGAATGGTTGAATAAATTATGGTATATGAATGTTATGGAATATTATTGTTCTGTGAGAAACGACCAGCAGGATGATTTCAGAGAGGCCTGGAGAGACTTGCATGAACTGATGCTGAGTGAAGTAAGCAGAACCATGAGATCTTTTTTCATGGCAACAACAATACTATATGATGATCAGTTATGATGGAAATGGCTCTCTTCAACAATGAAATGCTTCAAACCAGTTCCAATTGTTCACTGAAGAAAGCCGTATACATCCAGATAGAGGGATGTGAAATGTGGACCACAATATATCATTTTCATGCTCTCTATTGATGTTTGCTTGTATTGTATTTCCTTTATATGATTATTCTTTCTTGTAGATATGATTTCTCTTGCACAAAAATTATGTGTGGAAATAAGTATACATATAATTGATTTCTTAAGTATTTTAACATAATTATCATGTAGTGGATATCCTGCCATCTAGGGGAGGGGTGGGGAGTAGGGGGAAAATATTTGTAACAGAAAGCTTTGTAAGGGTTAATGTTGAAGAATTACCCATACATATGTTTTGCAAATAAAAAGTATTAATAAAAAAAAGAATTTTAATTCTTTGACAGCAGGGATTTTTTTTCCATTTTATTTCCATTTCCATTTAGTACTTTAACATAGTGCTTTTCATGGAGTAATTAATAAGCAATTCATGAATTCATCCTTAGAATTAGCCTGTTGCTCCTATATACTGAGATTTTTCTTTTTTTCTTTTTTTATTAAAGCTTTTTATTTACAGAACATATGAGTAATTTTTCAACATTGACTTCTGCAATGTTCCAAATTTTTTCCCTTCTTTCTCCCACCCCTCCCCTAAATGGCAGGTAGTCTAATACATGTTGAATATGTTAAGACATATGATAAAAACCAATACATGTATATGTATTTATACAGTTATCTTGCAGCACAAGAAACATAGGATTTAGAAAGAGAAAAAATAAAACTAAGAAGGAAAACAAAATGCAAGCAAACATCAACAGAAAGTGTTAAAAAGCTATGTTGTCATCCACACTCAGTTCCCACAGGCTTCTCTCTGGGTGTATATGGCTTTCTTAATCACTGAACAATTGGAACTGGTTTGAAACATCTCGTTGAAGAGAGCCATGTCCATCAGAATTGATCATTGTATTGTCTTGTTGTTTCTGTGTATAATGATTCCTGGTTCTGCTCACTTCACTCAGCATCAGTTAATGCAAGCCTCTCCAGGCCTCTATGAAATCGTCCTACTGGTCGTTTCTCACAGAACAATAATATTCCATAACATTCATATACCATTATTTATTCAGCCACTCTCCAATTGATGGACATCCATTCAGTTTCCAGTTTCTAGCCACTACAAAAAGGGCTGCCACAAACATTTTTGCACATGTGGGTCCCTTTCCCTCCTTTAAGATCTCTTTGGGATATAGGCCCAGTAGAAACACTGCTGGGTCAAAGGGTATGCCCAGTTTGATAACTCCAGAATGGTTGGATCCATTCACAGTTCCACCAACAATGTATCAATGTCCCATTTTTCAAACATCCCCTCCAACATTTGTCAATTTCTTTTCCAGTCTTCTTAGCCAATCTGACAGGTGTGTAGTGGTATCTCAGAGTTGTCTTAATTTGCATTTCTCTGATCAATAGTGATTTGGAGCACTTTTTCATATGACTAGAAATAGTTTCAATTTCTTCATCTGAAAATTGTTCATATTCTTTGACCATTTATCAATTGGAGAATGGCTTGAATTCTTATAAATTTAAGTTAATTCTCTATATATTTTAGAAATGAGGCCTTTATCAGAACCTTTGAATGTAAAAATGTTTTCCCAGTTATTGCTTCCCTTCTAATCACAGAAACTTTTTAACTTAATATAATCAAAATTAGCTATTTTGTGATCAATTATGATCTCTAGTTCTTCTTTGGTCACAAATTCCTTTCTCCTCCACAGATCTGAGAGGTAAACTATCCTATGTTTTTCTAATATGTTATATCATTCTTCATGTCTAGATCATAAACCCATTTCGAACTTAACTTGATATATGGTATTAGGTGTGGATCAGTGCCTAGTTTCTGCCACACTAGTTTCTAATTTTCCCAGGAGTTTTTGCCAAATAGTAAGTTCTTATTCCAAAAGCTGGGGTCTTTGGTTTTGGAAAATAGTAGATTGCTATATCATTGACTATTTTGTCCTATGAACCTAACCTATTCCACTGATCAACTACTCTGTTTCTTAGCCAGTTCCAAATGGTTTTGATGACTGCTACTTTATAATATAGTTTTACATCTGGTACAGCTAGGCCATCTACATTTGCTTTTTTCTTTTCATTAATTCTCTTGAAATTCTTGACTTTTTGTTTTTCCAGATTAATTTTATTATTATTTTTTTTAGGTAAGTAAAATAATTTCTTAGAATTTGATTAAAGTCTTATTGAGTCATTCACTTTCATTTTTTCAATTTTCATTTTTAAAGTATTATTTTCTTCAGTTACTTTTTTAGCTCCTTTTCCAATTGGCCAATTAATTTTTTTTTGTCCGTTGCATTCTTTTTCTATTTTTTCCATTTTTTTTGAAATGATCTCATTTTATTTCCCCATATTTACTCTAACTTTCTTTTAAGATACTTTATTTTTATGCATCTTCAAAGATGGGGACCAGCTCATGTCTCTTTTTGGGGCTTTTTCTGGAGTTGCTTACCTTTAGGGACCTCAGGTTTTGAGATCTATTCTTCTCTCTCTCCATAAAAGTTGTCTATGTTGAGAGTTCTTTTTTCCTTTTTTATTCATTTTTTTAAAGGCTTGAGGTCTGTTCAAGGTAAAGCAGGAAGAGCTGCTTTAATTTGCCCTAGGGCAATTCTGCTGATTGACTGATTGCTTTAGGGTGCTTTGTAATGGAGCTAGGACTGATGCTCTTTGGGGCTCAGTGGTTCACAATCTACCCCCTCAGAAAAGGCAGATCTGCCAAATCACCTGCTTACAATCAGGACAGATTGACCTAAGAGATCCACAAAAGCTTCCCAGGTGCCTGGAAACTGCAACACTCTGACTCCCAGCCTTGGCTTCCTGTCCCAGCCTTCCTCTGCTGTTGTCTGAGTTCAGCAGATTGTCCCCCTACCCATTTAAAACAGACCTGTTCTAAAGTTCTTCCAGAGAATCTTCTTCTAGAAATGTGATGTACTCCAAATATTTGTGGAGTTTGGAGGCTTAATCTGCTGTTGGTTGAGGGAAGGTCAGAGGAGGATACAGAGACCTCCTCTCTTAGGCACATGACATCTATTAACCTGATAAGCAAACACACTATGCCTTCATTGAAGACTTTGGCAAAAATGGTCAAGAAAATGTGGTAAAAGACAGTAATTTGTTTCATTCAACTTACTTTGAGCTAATATTATCTTAAGACATATTTCAGTATCATCACAATCTAGACAATCTATCTGAAAATTGCTGATGATATATCTCTTTCTTTCTCTCTGCACACACACACACACACACACACACACACACACATATATATATAATATATATTATACTATATATATAAATAATAGAAAGCAAAATCATTACCATTAACTTAACTTCTTATATTATTATGTAATTTTATTTTTTTTTGTAACCTCCATATATTTTTCCCTTGTTAAATTCTTTCAAATCAGATAAGGGTTGAAATGGAAACAGAAAAGATTTAGACATTAAAAAGCCGTGCCAAGTTATGGGAAGAATCGAGCAATTGTTTTTCTAATTTGCTGTTTTTCTAAAATCCTTTGAGAATATCCACTCAGGTAATGAAAATCTTTGTCCATCTAACTGCTCAGTGTGCCACTCATTACAATGCTCTGATTCTTCCAGTTATTTTGTACTTCCTGCCTATTGGTAAGTAAACTTTTTCCTTTAAAATTCATAAAAGTCCCATTTAATACTAGAAGAGTGTTTTTATATGTTTTAATAATGTAGTTATCACATGTAAACACAATAAGAGCCCAATAAAATATGACTTAAGATTTTATTTCTAGAAAACAGAAAAAATTGGGAATATGTTTTCTAATGTATCCAATGTACCTCTGTTTGATGTGATAGCCCTTGCTAGTCTTGAAATAAATGCCTTTTCAACATTTTTCTGTATCTTGACAGGAACAATTTTGTATCCATTGCCATTAGTAAATTATTAGTAATTTAGTAATTAGTAAATTTAATAATTAGTAAATGTTCATTAGTAAAACCAACTTCTTAATTCCTGGTAATGTCTATATTAATAGTTGAGATGATCTCCTTGCTGATATTCTTCTAGTAATAAGGTTCCCTAAATTTAATTTTTTTCTGATGACAGTCACTAGGACTATATATGCAAAGCATTATTTCTCCAAAGTCCCCTCTTTTATGGACAGCACCACTATCTTTCCAATCACCCACTTTCTTTCTTTTTTTTTATTTATTAAAACTTTTTATTTGTATAACATATGTATGGGTAGTTCCCCAACATTGATCTTTACAAAGCTTTCCATTACAAATTTTACCCCCAGTCCCCTCTCCTCCCCTAGATGGCAGGAAGTCCACTACATGTTAATAATGTTGAAATGCTTGACAAGTTATGCAAGAAAAATCCTATCTACAAGAAAAAAAAAGAATCAGAGAAAGGCAACACAATGCAAGTAAATGTCAATAGAGATCATGGAAATGTTACGTTGTGGTCCATATTTCATGTCCCTCTCTCTGGGTGTATATGGTTTTCTTCAGTGAACAATTGGAACTGGTTTGAGACAATTCTTTGTTGCAGAGAGCCATGTCCACCAGAACTGATCATCATGTAATACTGTTGTTGCTGTGTATGATGATCTCCTGGTTCTGCTTGTTTCACTCAGCATCAGTTCATGCAAGTCCCTCCAGGCCTCTCTGAAATCATCCTGCTGGTCGTCAATCACCCACTTTCTTATCACATATGCAATATGTTCTAGTCTGTTTCATCTCTTGAATCTATCCCTTTTTTCTGTACTTGTGTACACTCTATTTAATTTGGGCTTCCATAAACTTTGACCTGAATTAAGGCAAAAGATGCTTACTTTTTCTTCCTTACTCTCCAATCCATCCTCTATGAAGCTGCCAAAAAATACTGTTAGGAGATAGAATTAACAATAGTATTCCCTACTCAAAAATTTTAAATGGTCTCTATTCTTCAAGAGAAAATATAAATGCATCATCCTTAAATTTTAAATCTTCCAAAATCTGTCTCCCTCTTATAACCCAGTTTTATTTCACAAAGCAGTTATCCCTTCCATAGCATGAAGGTTAGTGGTGCAGCAATCCTGTAATCTGGAAAATCTACAAAAAAATTTTTTTTGTCTTTCCTTTCATAACAGAGAAGTTTGAATTTTTTTCTTTTTCTTTTATTAGATGATAGAGGAAGAAAAAAAAACCTAAGAAGGAAAACAAAATGTGAGCAAACATCAACAGAAAGTGTTAAAAAGCTATGTTGTGGTGTACACTCAGTTCCCACAGGCCTCACTCCGGGTGTATAATGCTTTCTTCATCACGGAACAATAGGAACTGGTTTAAATCACCTCATTGTTGAAGAGAACCATGTCAATCAGAATTGATCATCATATAATCTTGTTGTTGCCATGTATAATGATCTCCTGGTTCTGCTTATTTCACTTAGCATCAGTTCATATAAGTCTCTCCAGGTCTTTCTGAAATCATCTTATTGGTTGTTTCTTATAGAACAATAATATTCCATAATATTTACATATCATAATTTAATATTCCATAATATGAAAAAGTGTTCCAAATCACTATTGATCCTTTTGCTTCCCATCAAGCATATCTCAGGTACTAGTGTCCATAAAAGGCCCTTCCTTTTATCCTTTGTCATTAATATTATGTCTTTTGAAACTCTTCTTTTACATGGTTTTTAATGCACATTGCCAGGCAAGTCATTGTACTGTAGTGTTGAAGAAAATTCTTTGCAACCATAAATTTCAGGCAATATACTTTACTAAATGGGTAGAAAATGTTTCCTTGGATACCACTTTCTGTACCAATGAAATCATGGATCCAGGGGCAGCTAGGTGGCACAGTGGATAGAGCACCAGCCCTGAAGTCAGGAGGACCTGAGTTCAAATCTGGTCTCAGACACTTAACATTCCCTAGCTGTGTGACACTGGGCAAGTCACTTAACCCCAATTGCCTCAGCAAAAACAAAACAAAACAAAAAATTAAAAAGAAATCATGGATCCAGTTTCTATCAAGTACCTGTTGTACTTTGTATTTAATTTACTTCTAAATTGGCTGTTCCCTTTTAGTACTCATGTACCCTTGCAGAAAGTTAAACTTCTTGAAAACATATTGTTTCATCTTTGTATTGTATAGCACAAAACTTACCCATGTCATTTAATAAATGTTTTCTAAATGTTGAATTTGTAAGATTGGCTGGAGCTCACAGACAATTGGCATAGCATTTGAGAACCCAGTATCAACACCCCACAGGAAGGAGATTAAACAGGTTAAATAGTAATTTTGTCCAATATATAATATGTATTTCAATATTCAATATGTAATAAAGCTCAAAATAAGCCATAATTGAATTTTAATGAAAAATATAAAAAATCATAGGAAACTTCTCACTTTTTTTCCATATCCATAAGGGATTTTGGGGGGGAAATGGGAGATAAAGGCTTATAATTTTCTTTAAAATAGAGTGGTTTTAATTAGACTCTGACAAGGAGGTTGTCCATCATTTGACAAAAATAGAAGTATTTTGAGCAAAATGAAACCTGAAGAATCATTTAGCCTAGGCCTTCATTTAAACAATTTGTGAAAACCAAAGGCAGGATAAATTGTGCTAAAATCCCATAGGTAGTGAATATTGAGTTTGAATTTGAATTCAGATCTCTAAAGTAATACTCTTTCTTATTTTAGGAATAAGAATAAAAATGGAAGATTTAATTTGCGCAATATTATGTTGACCATGCACATTCCCTACATATATGGTCCTTACATATTGGTCCTTAAAAGTAGAATAGTAAAGAAAAAAATTCTACCAATTTTATTTGCCAATAGCTAATACACTGAGGAGATGGTCAGTTCTGAAGTCTGGAAAACTCAAGTTTAAATCTGGCCTCAGACGCGAGCTGTGTAACCTGGGCAAATAACTTAACTCTATTTGTTTCAGTTTTCTCATATGTAAAAATGAGCTGGAGAAGGAAATGACAAACCTCTTTGCCAAGAAATCCCCAAATGGGGAGTCATAGAGTTAGACATGACTGACCAAGAGTAACATTTATCTAACCCTATGGGATAGGTACTATTACAATTATCTCATTTCAACCCCACAAAAACAATTGTACATGGTATTGTTTCCCCCGTTTTATGATCTATGTAGTTTGCATACAAATAATTCAGTCTTTATTACTCCAAGCTCACTCCCCTATCCCCAATGGCATACAATGCAATGCATTTCCTTCTTATTTTGTCCTCTTACAATCCCAAATGTCCTTCAAGTCTCAGTTCAAAATGCTACCACTTAGGCAAACCTGCCCCACTCCTCCGAATGTTAGTCCTCTCTCCTATCCAAATATCCTTGTATTTATTTGTGAATCCCCTAATCCCAAACCCATTGGTATGAAACTCAATAATTCATGGAAATAACTGCTTTGCCCAGTGTGAAGGACAAGGTGGAGTCAATGAGAGCAGAGCAGCTCCAGCCTTCTAAAATCATCTTTGAGATTCTTAAAGCATCAGTTTTCTTGAAGCACTTTATGTCTGGCTTTCACTACAAATGAAGATGGACGTCCAGTCCAACATCATTTTGCTGAAGAAAAAGATCCCGAAAAGACATGAGAGAAGTTGATGTCTCCAACATGTCTCAACCCAAAGCCAGCTCTGTGACAGACTTTGTGAGGGGTTTCCATTTGGGAGAGATTTAAAGCTTTATCTCTAGGTTAAGACCCTAGAGAGACCTTCATTCTCCATTGTCTGGTATTTATCCTTCTATGTATACTTTCTCTGATTTTTCTTTTGTTACAATTTGGATAGATGCTATGTGTATTTATTGTGAAAATGGTATTTGGTAGCAAAGGGGTCAAGCTTTGGATATAAAGCCTGGATTATCCTTTCTTCTCAGTAATGATGACAAAGTAATCACAAATTAGATTGCAAAGAAATCATATTCCATAGACTAACAACATTCCAAAGAGCAGATAAACTTCTAGACTTGTGGCCCTTTTTTCTCAGAAGAAAATAGAATAGCTTCTGGGCTCCATCTTTCATCTTGATCTCTTGCCTGGAAATAATATCTTCCTTGGAAAAGGATATGGAGAAGAGACTAGATATGTCTATTTTGCCTCCAATGGAGCCAAACAAAAACATCCCTATTCTACAAGCCTGAAAGGCATTTTTCAAATTACATGGGGCTTTGCCTATTTTTATATTATGTACAAAATTGGGTTGGTTATTTCTATTACTTAATTGTATAAATATAGAGATAGAATGAGAGATTATTCTCCTAGTTGTGTTATTCCCCACATCCCTGACATTGCCCCAATGTCTTACCTGTAGTAAGCACTGAATAAATATTTGATGAATTGAATTGCATAGGCATTTCATTATTTCCATGGATCTGTATATTTACTCATTTTTAAATAGAGTAATACAGTGAATTTTTAAACTAGTTTACATATCCCACTTTATAATTTTTAGATTTTTCAAATACAGGGATTGTGAGTATATTTGAAAACAGCTCTGGAAATCCTATGCATCATTTTACTCCCTAAGCCCGCAATGTCGCAGGGAATAGCTATCAATCAGGAATGTCATTGAGCCTTTACAATCAAACCTATTTATTTTGTGACCCTTATAAAGTGGATGCCAGCAGGAAGCAACATTTCCTTTTCTCTTGGAAAGAAACCAATGTTTCCTTACTTAGATTGGAACCTGAGCAGGTTTTATGTGACTAATGCAGGCTTTTTTTACTTTCAAATTGTGACTCAATTTTTTTTCTCCTTTGTCCTTGAGCTTCAGTAAATATGATCTGTGACCTGAATGGTATTGAGAAATAATAGACTTTGTCTTGGCTTCCAGAATGTTAGCTTTTACACGTTCAGTATTATACAGCCAGCCTTTAACTCAGGGACATCTGCAACTTCTTAGGTGATTGTTTTTTGTTTTTTCTTTGTCTCCAACATTGTGGTGTTCCTTATTTTTAAATATAAAAAGATGCTATAATGTCCATATCTATTCTTTGGATTATTTATTATAATTTCCAAACAATGCATAGATAATGCTCAGAATGGAGTGATATAATTTTCTTTACCCTATAAAAAAGCATATTCCCTCTGCATTATTATTATGAATTTTGCAGATAAAAATCTTGATTTTTAAGAAGTCCTGATTATGCTTCACAAAAATTACACAATTATAATCTTTAAAATTAGATCTGGGTAATAGTCAACATTTATTATTTACCCACTGTATATCAGACAGAATACTGTCTAATGTTATTAGAAATTATGACTGACCTTGTCAAAGGATTTTATAACAAAGAGATAAACATCCATTAAAAAGCTCAGGATACACACACATACATGAATGCAAACAAACAGAAATACCCAGCTACTTCTATATCTATATCTATATGTATCTATATCTAACTTTCACACCTAGGTGCTAGGAGCTGTGAAGTCAGCTTTTTTGCTGACAGCAAGTAGTTAGAAGGGATTTGTAATCTTGATCTTAGAGGCCTGGATCATTTACTATAAACATTTAGGGTTTCACTTCACCAAGTATCCTCTTCTTCTCACATAATAAAGTCTTGTTTTTTTTAAACAAGATTAATAATTGTGAATTAATTATTAATATAGAATGAAAATGTTTTAAAATGTTGTATTTCCAGCCTTCCCACAACAGTTGAAGGAAATATCTAAAAGAAAGGCTTTCTGAACTATTGGTTCAACCTCTTACTTTTGGCAGCAAACAATAAAAGACAGAGAATAATAAAAGACATTTGGAAATGTACATAATTGATTAGTCTGGATAACCATAAATTTGAAAAACAACTTGTAACACAGTTTAATCCCATCCTATATATAATTGCATAGTCCATTAGAAAAATGAGTACCTAGTCAATTTCTAACAACTTTAAAGAAACAAACAAAACTTCATGGAAAGAGCTGTGGCCACAATGAAAAGTGTTGATTAACATTTTTTTTTTTGGTTGTAATAAAGACTGAAAACAAAGATTGGACACACAGATTGGGAATGATTGAACAAATTATAGTATATGAATGAACTAAAATATTATTGAGTCAAAAGAAATGATGAGAAGACTGTATATAGAGAAAACTAGGAAGATTTGTGTAAATTGATAAAAGAATGTAGGAAACATAACTAGAACAATTTATATTCTACAACAATATAAAGGAAAAGTGAAAGATTAAAGAGCTATAATCAAAGCAAAATCCAATTGTGATTCCGGAAGACTAATAATAAAGCATTTCTTCCAAATCTTGGCAGACAGATCATGAATTAAAGAAACAGAATAGGGGAGGGACAGATTTCTCGATATAGTTTTTACATGGATTTGTTTTACTTTACTATATTTATTTATTACTAGGTATTACTTTCATTAAGTGGAGAGGAAATTAAAAGGAAGAAGGAAAAGGATAATGATGGGGACAAAAAAAACTGGGGTAGCATTATTATATACTTAAGAATACATAATAAATATTAGAAGGAAATTGTTCTCTTTTTATTCTCTTTTTTATTATTCTCTTTTTCTGTTCTTTTCTATAAAGACATTGATTTTTATGCTTAATAGGTTTATATTTTAAAAGGAAATTTAAAAAGAAAAAAATTTAAAAAGAGAAAGAAAGAAAGAAAAGAAGGAAGAGAGAAAGGGAGGAAGGAAAGAAGGAAAGAAAGAAGGAAGGAAGGAAGGAAAGAAGGAGAAAAGAAAAAAAGAATTCTGACTTTTGATTTACAACATCTGTGCTCAGTTCCAGGCTCTGTCACTTCTACTTATGTGACCTTGAGAAATTCACACTCTATCTTTCTGAACAATGGCTATCTTACTTGTGAAATTTGAGGGGTGGGGCTATATGATCTCTAAAATCTCTCTGAGCTCTAACACTGAGGGGAGTACATTTAGTACTTTACTACTTTAGAATGTATCCAGAACCTCCAAGCTGTTTCTACCTGCTTATCTTTCTCTACCTTCACAGTTTTCACAATTAATAATAAAGAGGATAGTCATCAGCTTTGTCTAGGATTTTTGTTATTTTCTTGTTTAAAACTGGAAGCTCTGTCAACCCCCATCACTGTCTCTAAACCATTAGGATCTTCATTACGAGTAACATCACATGCATCTTCTTCTGAGATCTTTTGGGAAACAAAAAGGAACAACTCCTCAGAACATGAGAAAATGTAAAATGTTTAAGAACTTCTATTCTAGTATCTAACTGGCCCATATAATGAATAGTGCCTTCAAGACAAGGCCTAGCTAGTAACTAAAGCTTCTTAGGTACATTCCCAAAACAGATATATTGCATGTTACCTTTTTGTCTCTCCCACCCGAAACACACACACATACACACACACACACACTCACACACACACACACACAAACCCACACGTGTATGTGTGTATACTTTACTTTTCCTATATCCTGACACTTTTTCCCCATGTTGAACCTTCCTGGTTCCCTGAGTTGAAAATCAGAACCTCTTCTTCCATTTTCATCATGGTAGGGGTAGCTGGTTCCAGCAATCTCTCTCTCTCTTTCCAATTCATACTGTTATTGTCATGAAATTCGTGATAAGAAGAGTGAATTTTCTAGTTTAATAATGAGACAGTACTAGTGTGCAGAAATTTCAATGAGATTGCAGTTAAATTAATAGTTCATGTAAAAGAAAACTATTCAGGTTGAACTGGATGGGGCATGAACTTTAAAAACTATTATTTAATGTTCCCTAAGTCACTATGATTCTCCTTTGATTTTTACTAGTCTCTCATGTAGCACCTCCTCTCTCATCCAATGAGAAAGAGAGTAAAATTGAAAGAAAGACAGATACAGAAACAGAGTGAGAGAAGAGGGGGAGGAGCAGGAGGAGAAAAGAGGAGAGGAGAAGAAAAAGACAAAAAGAGAAGAGAACTCATTCTCTATGGCAAAAGGAATAAAAAAAAGTTTCTATTACTATTGTCCAGAAAGTAAAAATTATATTTGTTTTAGATTTGAATAAAATAAACAAGTTCTTCTGAAGGACATTTTTGCTATAAAGTATAGCATTTGAGGATCCATGATTGCCCAAGTTCACTGAAATATTTAAAATATATTTATTATTAATAATAAAACTCTCTCCCCTCTTTCTATTTTAGTCTCATTTAGCTATGAGCAAAATTAACCTTTCAAAGTAAACTATCAAAAGATGCTCATTTAACTAATACAGATTTCAAGTGCCATTCAGATTTATTTAAAAAACTGAACAGGACCTATAAAAGCAGCATTTAAAGCAGCACACAACTATATTATTGTAGCTTAACAAAGACTTTTATGTTTTGGAAATGAAATCTGGATCTATTGGAGAGAAGGAGTTTCTGCACTTTGGTTGATAGTTTCTGGACTAAATATTTCCAGTGTGTGTAATGAATAACAGGTGAACCATGCAAATCAAGAAAAATAGTTTAATTTACCTCTTTTACACTCCTATTTATATAGACCTGTTAAAGTCTGAAAGATTTTTTATTAGCCTCTATCTTCATTTCTTGTCTTATGCAAAATCTACCTTACATTTTGCATCCACTGAAGCAAACAATATTGAGAAGAGAAAAACAAAACAAAACATTTTCATTTAAACATTAAAGTGAAATTGGAAATGTTTGTCTTACTTTGCATGCAAACTTAATGGTAGTTGGCTAGTCCAATTCAGTGTGCATAGTTGTTTTTACAAGTCCTGAATTTGTTTAGCACTCAATCTTTTATTCCTTAAGCTTCTCAATACTTTTGAAATTTTCTCCTTTACACTGCCCTACTCTATTCTCACTATCCTATTGTCTTTTGGTCTATGTTGCAAAAAATGTTGGAGTTTCTATGAAAGTAGGTATTTTATTCCATTGATGTTCAGACCTCTTTTTTTTTTAATGTGTTGGGTCTCCTAAGCAGACATCACATATTTTGTACACATTTTGATCATGACAAAAAATTCTTTGCTTTATTATGAATTCAGTGATCTTCCTTTGAGGGTAAATGAAGGTGTTATAATTTCCTGAATCCTAAAACTGTACCTATCTTCTTCCTCCAAAAAATGATTTTTAAAAAAAATTTTCAATATTTCTGTTAATAGGAGTCTACTATTTTTCTAGTTCCCCTCTAGACTAGAAATCTCTGTTCTCTGTGGCTCTCTTCAACAATGAGATGATTCAAATCAGTTCCAATTGTTCAGTGATGAAGAGAGCCATATACACCCAGAGAAAGGACTGTAGAAACTGAGTGTGGACCACAAGATAGCATTTTCACTTTTTCTGTTGTTTTTTGTTTTGTTTTGTTTTGTTTTGTTTTGTTTCTCAGTTTTTTTTTTCTTTCTTCTTGATCCAATTTTTCTTGTGCAACAAGATAACTGTATAAATATGTAAACATAAATGGATTTAACACATGTTTTAACATGTATTAGATTACCTGCCAAATAGGGGATGGGATGAGGAGAAGGAAGGGAAAGTTTGGAACAGAAGGTTTTTGCAAGGGTCAATGTTGAAAAATTACCAATGCATATGTTTTTTAAATAATAAAAAGCTTTAATAGACATGTTTAAAAAAGAAATCTCTGTTGTCAGTTCCATCTTCTGCTTTTCCTGGCTGATTTCTTTTAAATCCCCATTAAAATCTTATTTTTATTAGAAGTCTTTCCAGATCCTCTAGAATACAAGAGTTTGCTACCTCCCTGCTTATTGTTAATTGATTACCTCCAATTTACCCTTGGCATAGTTGGGTGTTCATAGTTGTTTGCCTGTCATTTTCCTCATTAGATGGTGAACTTGTTGGGAGCATGGACAGTCTTGTTGTCTTTGGGTTGTCAAAGTGCTTAGCCTAGTACCTGGACTTTTAAAGATGATTTTTTTATCCATAATTTTCATATGCTTAAAATGGTATATTGAAATTTAAGGAGTAAAGAGCCTTAGATACAGTCCTTATATAAAATTCATGGAGTTAAAATTTAATTGGAACTAAAAAGAATCAAAAACAGTATTTTACATTGGCAGAAATTGGATCAATATTTATTAAGTACACGGTGGCCAAGTTCCACTTTATTTGATGATTGTATTACTCGCTAGCTTAACTGAGAAGATTTAATAAACCTATCTATATTCTCTCTGTTGCAGAAACTCTATTAAGATATTTAGGAAAAAGCTGTATGTATATCTATGTACACACACATAATCTCCTATTTTAAAATTCTGAGACTTAAGATTTTATGTATAATAGACAATGATCTCTGGTTAGAATTTTTTCTTAAAAGCCTGGATTGATCTTCAAAAAATATTTTCAGAAACCCCCAACCATTCCATCTCTTTGAAACAATAATCTAGATTTATTATTAAAAATATTTCCTTGTGGATTTTGTACAACTATGAGTTATAGAATAGTCTCTGAAGAAATAAAGTTGTGAGTCACATAATGACCAATTGAGGAGTGCTTGGTCAGAATCAGCAGCCTCTTATCTATTACCAGTGGCAACCTGGGTAGGAGAAGCAACTTACAGGATGTTATCTTCCAAAGGTGAACTGATATGTATCCAGAGCAAGGATAACCAAAAACCATTTTACATACCAACATTCAGTAGAGGATTGATGAAAGAAAATGAACAAAAATAATAGAAATAAAGGAATTATGAGATGGAGAATGATATGCGATGTTGAAGGATATACTCATATTTATGAGAACTGATTCACTGACATATCAAAGTGTTTCTGACTATAACTACTTTTCAATGCAATATGATTAACATTGCAGAACTATATAAAGTATATATAGTTTGTGCTATTCGTGTGGTATGTCTAGACAGATCTATGTTTTTATGTTTTCATGTATCTTTTTATAGACATATGGTTATAGATAGACATGCAAAGTAAGCATTGTATAGTCATTGGCATAGATGAAATAGAGAAAGTAATTGAAATAGATGAAAAAAGAGATACAGATAAAAATGAGATACGAATGATATTATGGAGAGATATTTAGAATATGCTACTTTGGAAATTCAAAATTATTATATTAAAATTCTGTCTCTGATAACTATTACCTACCAATGTGACACCTGACAAGTCATTTAAACTCCCTGGGCATAATTTTCTCCATATGTAAAATTTTCTCCATATATATATGTATATATATAAATGGCTTTTGCAGTATCTTCCAGTTATAGATCTAGGATCCTAAAGTCCTATGTAGAACTGATCTCTTGACATGACACATCATGCCTCACAGGTCTTTAAAATATTTCTAAGTATCTTCCCAAAATGTAATCTGAAATAACTTTCCCTAAAATTATTTTAATTGCTAATTTTTGGTGGAAGAAATAAACTGCGCACATGTAAACTCCACTATGATTCTACACTAATTGAGTGTTTTGTTTTCTGATCCTTTAACTATTTTATAAAATTCTTTTCCACTTCATTCCTTTCCTTCCTTACTGCTCATAAGTTTTCTCAACCTGTTTACTCCGTTTGCCCATCTGCCTCATTCAATTTTATCCTTCTAATTTACCCGGTTCTCATTTTGTTAGTTTCTGCCATTTTAACCCACATACATTAACTGTTATTTAAAGACACTTTTTAACGAATCATGCTGGGAGACAAAAATCAGTACAAAAAGGAAAAAAAAACCATGAGAGTAAAAAAAAAAAGAAAAAAAAACAGAAGAGAAAGGGTGAGGGAGGGGTGGAGTGAACATAGCATGAGATGACTTTCATTCAATCTTCATGGTTCTCTCTTTGCCTGCAAATGGTGTTTTCTCTTCAAAACTTGGTGGGGTTGCCATGGATTACTGAATTGCTGAGCAGAACCAAGTCTTTAATAGTTGATACTGTATAATCTTGCTGTTACTTTATACAATGTATTCCTAATTCTACTTGTTTCATTCAGCATCAAGTCATGCAAATCTTTACACGCCTTTCTAAAATCTGCTTATCATTTTTATAGAACAGTAATATTCCATTACCTTCATGTACCACAGCTTATTCATATATTTTCCAATTGATAGACTTGATGATTTCTTATCCATAATTTTCACATGCTAAAATCCAATCATTTTCTAATTCTTTGCTACCACAACTTTTTGCTACAAACATTTTTGCACATGTGGTTCTTTTTCCATCATTTATAATTTTCTTGGGATACAGGCACAGTAATGGCACTGCTGGGTGAAAAGATATGTACAGTTTTTTAGTCTTTGGGGCATAATTCCAAATTGCTCTCCAGAATGATTAGACCATTTTACAATTCCACCAACACATTAGTGTTTCAGTTTTTACACATCCTCTCCAATATATATAATTATCTTTTCCTGTTATCTTAGCCAAATTAGAGGTGTGAGGTGATACCTAAAAGTTATTTTAATTTCTCTAATCAATAGTGATACAGAACAATTTTTCATATGATTGTAGGTGGTCTTAATTTCATCGTTTGGAAATTGTTCATATTCTTTGATCATTTATCAATTGGGAAATGACTTGTATTTTTATTAATTTGACACAGTTCATTTATGTTTTTAAAATGAAACTTTTCTTGGAAAAATAATAGCTGTAAAAAAGTTCCACCAGGTTTGTGATTCCCTTTTAATCTTGTTTGTGTTGTTTTTGTTTGTGAAAAACCTTTTTAATTTAA
The DNA here is from genome assembly GCA_023553655.1 of Myrmecobius fasciatus. Taxonomy (NCBI): domain Eukaryota; kingdom Metazoa; phylum Chordata; class Mammalia; order Dasyuromorphia; family Myrmecobiidae; genus Myrmecobius; species Myrmecobius fasciatus. The sequence goes on along the minus strand of JAJPUD010004814.1, from coordinate 86,828 downwards.
TGTAATCAAAGTTGTCCATTTGCATTTCATAATGTTCTCTAATTCTTTATTGGTTATAAATTAATTCTTCCCATTTCCATACTTCTGATAGATAAACTATACTTGGCTCTTCTAATTTGCTTTTCATATCACCCTTTATGCCCAAATCATGTATCCATTTTGACCTTATTTTGGTATGGAGTATGAGATATAGGTCTATACTGAGTTTCTGTCATATTGTATTCCAATATTCCCAACAAGTTTTGTTAAGTAGTGAATTCTTATCCCAGAAGCTGGACTTTTGGAGTTTATCAAATACCATATTACTATTGCCATTCATAATTGTGTCATGTGTATCTATCCCTATTCCATGATCTACTACTCTTTTTCTTAGCCATTATAAAAGGTTTTGATTTCTACAGTTTTTTAATACAGTTTTAGGTCTGACACCTCTAGTCCACCATTCTTTGTATTTTTTTTTTCATTAATTCCCCTGGTATTCTTGCCCTCATTCTTCCAAATGAATTTTGTTATAATTTTTTTTCTAAATCTATAAAATATTTTGGCAGTTTAATTTGTTTGACACTGAACAAGTAGACTAATTTGGGAAGTATTGTTGTTTTATCATATTAGTTTGATTAATGCATGAGCAATTGATATTTTTTGAATTGTTTGGATGTGACTGTATTTGTGTGAAAAAGTATTTTGTAACTCCCACTCTCAGAATTAGATAAGTTTATTTTTTTTTATTTTAATTTTAATTTTTTTTTCTTTTTGCTGAGGCAATTGAGGTTAAGTGACTTGTCCAGGGTCACACAGCTAAAGAATGGGTCTGCTACCAGATTTGAACTCAGGTCCTCCTGCTTCAGGGCTGGTGCTCTATCCACTGCACCACCTAGCTGCCCCCGAATTAGATAAGTTTAACCACAAAAATAAACAAAAAATTAGGGATGTTAATAGAATCTTGGCTGAAGTATAATAAATTCTGCCCAAGCCTTTTACCCTTAATCTGCATGTTTCTCTCTGTTTCAAATGTGTTTCTTGTAACAACATATTGTAGGATTTTTTAAAAAATTTATTCCACTATTCACTTCTATTTTATGAGAGTTCATGCCATTCACATCCACAGTTTTGATAACCAGCTTTGTATTTCTCTCCATTCTATTTTTTCCACTGTAAATACTTGTGTTTTCTCTTTCCACCCTGTCCCTCTATAATAGTGTTTTCTTTCTAGCCCACCCTGTTTTCTACTTGTTCTTTCTTCTAGGATCCTTCCTCTCTTAATATAGCTCTTTTTCATAATTTTTCTTCCCTTTCTTCTATCTAGCTCCTTTCTTTTCTTTCCCCTTTCTCCTCCTACTTTCTTATATGGTAAGATACATTTCTATACTCACCTGAATGACTATATTATTTCCTCTTTGAACCCAAACTGATGAAATCAAGCTTCAGAAAATGCTCATCCATCTCCCTTCTTTTTCTTCATTGTTTTGTACCTCTTCCTGTGATCTAATTTGTCCCACTTTACTTCCCCTTTCCTCTTCCTACAATCTTTTTTCATCTCATAATGTCTTTTTCTTTGATATCACCCCATTAGAATCCATTCATATCCACACCCTTCATGCATCCCCTCTCTAACTGCCCCATAACAGATACAATTCTCATGAGTTACAGATATAATTTTCTTATCTAGGGATGTAAACAGTTTAACTTTTAAATGCCATATATTATATATATATAAATGTCTGCATGTATATATATAAAACATAAATATATATATATATACATATGTGTGTGTATGTGTATAATAGAAATGATTTAAAATCTCTTACTTCATTGAAGATGCGTATCTTTCCCTGAAACTTACTTTAGAAATCTTGATTGTAACGCCAGGTCCTTTGATTTCCAGAATATGGTATTGCAGGCTCTCCAATCTTTTATTGTAGATACTTACAGGTCCTAGGTATTTTTGACTGCTATTCCTTCATACCTGAATTGCTTTTGAATGGCAGCTTGCATATTTTTTCCTTGAGATTATAGTACTGGGGTTTTGCCATAATTTTGCTTGACATTTTCTTTGTGGGATCTCTTTCTGGTGGTGATTGATGGATTCTTTCAATGACTATGTCTTCCTCTAGTTAGTATACCAGGGCAGTTTTTCTTGATGATCTCTTGAAGAATTCTATCTGGGCTTTTTTCTAATGTGTGATTTTCTTCAGTAAATTTTTGTATTTCTTTTTTCCTATTGATTAATTCTATTTTTCAAGATGTTTTCTTCAGTGATTATTTTTAAATATTTGGTCAATTGTATTTTTTGAAGAATTGTTTTCTTTATTTTTTCCCTTCTTTTTTTAAGCTGCTGACTCTCTTTTGTATGCCTCTTGTTTATTTTCTCTTCGCTCTCTCTTATTTGCCTTTTAAAATCTCTTATGAGCACTTCCAAGAAGCCTCTTTGGGCTTGAGACTAATTGATATCACTATTTGAAATTTCCTCTGTGATTTTATCTTAATCTGAGTTGGTGTTTTGATCTTCCTTGTCACCATAATAGCTTTCTATCATTAATGTTTATTTTCTGTTACTTGTTCATTTTCTTTCCTTCTATTTTTAATTTCCCCTTTGTGGCTTTTATGGTTAAGCTCTGCTCCCAGTGTAAAGAGGACTTTACAAGCTTCCTGTGCAGCTCTAAGCCTAGGCTTTGAGCACAGGGAACCCTTCTGCTTGGTATATTGCTCACAACAGGAGGCAGCCCTACTTGCTCTCTCCAGGAAAAAAGCCTTGTTTTTCAGGTTGCAATTTTCTTTCTGAGCAGGGACTATGAGCTGCTCACTGGTCTGTTCTGCAACTGAGCCAGGACCAAGGATATCAGTTCCTGATATATTGGGATTAAGACCTTCTCACTGGCTTTCCTTGATACCAGTTGAACTGAGTTGAGCACTCCTTTCACCCCAGGAAACTGACATTTCTTGAAACACTTCTAATCTATCATTTTAAACTGGATAGTGATTTCATTCTGTCAGATTCTGTTCAGAGGCTTGTTTTCATATGGTTTCCAAGGGAAAGTGGGAGAGAGGATTCAAACATCTTTCTGGCTTCATTCTGCATTTTGGTTCTGCCCCTGGGACTCCTCTGCTATAAAAAAAAATAAAAAAATAAAAAACCTTTCATTGAACCATCTTGACTTTGATACTCAGAGACAACTTGAACAAAAAAATGATGGTCTGACATGGACCAAATTAGATGCCTATAATTGTTAATGCTCTTACTATAATTCTTATCAGGGGATATGTATTTAAAAGGAATATCCTAAACAACAACAACAAAAAAAGAGAAATGAAATTATACTGACCCTTTAGTCTTTAAAATTAAGGGAAGTATCACTAAAGTATGTCTCAAATTGTTTCCTGTTTTTTAAGTCCGTAGAATCAGAGAAGCAGAAGAAACTAGATGAAATAGCTCAATATTTTCACATTTATGATCAGAATACTGAAACCCCAAATAATCAGACACAATAATTGACCAGTGCTTGTGAAGTTAAAGGGTATTTATTAAATTGAAATATACTGAATTGAATTAAATTACTTTATATCATCCAGTGAGGTAGTGGTAGAGGTCAAACTATAACTTCACCAAATATGTCTACTTTTTAGACTTTAATGTTTCAATAGATATATGCAAGCCCTATTCAATCATTTAGATCACAAAACAGCATATTTATATTGTTTACATTTTTCTGTCTCTTTTACATGTCTTATTCTGAACCCTAACTGGGATTAGGAATTTGCAGTCCATTTAAATTGTTGAGTACCTTCCTCAAGGCATTATATATGTATTTTTATACTTCATCCATATATCCTGATATATATTTACTTGATATCCAACCAGTATATAGCCTTTATAATAAAGAGTAATATTTTCTAAACTCTTTTTTAATCCAGCAATCTGTGAAATGCAGTCTATCCACCAATCATCTCACTCTCACCATGTCATCAGTTTATCTTTTTTTTTATCTGAGTATGCATCCCTGTGATAATATCATTTATGATACTTCTTGTATGCAATTAATATTGACAATATTTTGCAAACTATTTATATCTGTCATAGAATGCTCCCCATTTCATTTTATGGGGCCTGAAATGTCCCTCCCTCTTTGGAAATTAGGTTATTCAGTATTTGCTGGAAAGATACCCTCACTGGAATACTCTTTGACGTTAACAAAAGAGATTTTTATTATGTGGAGAAGGTTGGATATTTCCTATATTCATTATGGTTTGCTCTTTTTATATTATTTAAATTCTGATAGATCCAGTTTATTTTTCATCTCCACTTTCTATTCACAGCATATATTGAGAGAATGGCACAATGGTCTCTTTATCTAAGTATATATTATAGAAGAATACACAAAAATATTTTTTCCAGTGTGATTAATTAGGCTGAGTAATTTTGAGTTATAATAAATGTCATTTAGAAATTTTTCTTATTTATACAGCCCTGAAAAAGTTAGCACAATACCAGTCCTCCCAAAAATCTAGAATGTGTATGTGTATACACACACACACACACACACATCATTATATGTATACAAATATAGATATACACATATGGATATGTAGATATCTGATAATATATAATAATGAAATTTAAAAATAGAGGTAAAGAAACTGATCAATTTTAAAACCCAGAAATGTAAAGAAAAACTAAAATTAGCATAAATTATTAAACTTCAAATGTTAGAGAAAAAAACAAATTTAAAGTGTAGAAGAAATAAATGATAAAGAAACAAATTGAAGTTGCTTTTTTGACACACCTAACAAAATCACTAAAACTTTAAGAGAAGTGAAGCCAAAAGGAATGTGACTAAACTCTCTCAACATACTTTTTTTAAAAGAATTTTAAAATAATACATCAAGTAGAATGTTGGAGTGGTAGAACCAAAAAAAAAAAAAAAAAAAAAAGAAGAAGAAAAAAGTTGGATGAAGACATTTTTTTTTTCAGCCCAGAATAATTTATATTTACTGGAAAAGTCTGTAACAGTATTTTAGTGCTTTCTTATCACCAAAAGCAAATCTAAGCCTAACAAAAAGTTAGCAGTTCATGGATTTTTAAAAAAAATGAAATTAGAGGCAGAGGAAAATTCAGGAAAAGAAATGGAAGAGATATAAGAATTTTATTAAAAGGGTCAACAGCTTGGTAAAAGAAATGCAAAAAGTAATGAAGAATATAGTAACTTAAATAAAATTCAATAAATGAAAAAAGTGGCACAACAATCCACTAAAGAGAAGAAATACTTAAAAAAAAGCAAATTAGTCAAATTGAAAAAGAGGTTCAAAATTCACTTGATAAAATAATTCCTTAAAAATCATATTTGGGCAAATAGAAACCAATGATTTCATGAGATATCAAGAAATCATAAAACAAAGTTGAGAATGAAAGTAGAGAAGACTGTGAAACAACTCATTGGGGGGAAAAGCTAACATGGAAAATAGATTGAGGAAAGATAATTGAATAATTATTGAAATCCTTGAAAACTGTAATCAAAGAAAGAATGTAAACAATGTGTCAAGAAATTATCAAGGAAAAAACTTCACTAGAAGTAGCAGGTAAAATAGAAATTGAAAGAGTCAGTCATCACCTTCTGAAAGAGATTGTGAAATAAAAAGTATCTAAATTATTATAACTAAATTCTCGACTTCACAGAACAAGGAGAAAACATTATAAGTAGCCAGAAGTTAAAAAAAGTAAATATTGGGTTCATAGTCATAATTACACAAGATTTAACAGCTTCCACATTAAATGAGTGGAGGATTTGGAATACGATATTCTGGAAATTAAAAAAAGTAGGATTTTAATTAAGAATAGCCTACCTCCCAAAATCCTAATAGTAGTATTGCTAGGTCAAAGGGTATGCACAGTTTTATAGCCCTTCAGGTTATAAATCACTCTCTACAATGGTTCGCTCAGTTTACAACTCCACCAATCTATCATCATCAAATTTTCTTTCTATTAATCTTCCCTTCTACTAGAACTAACCGAATATGTATATTATCCCCTCTTTGAAACAAACCTGATTAAAGTTCAAAATTTTTGTGTCCCTCCCACACAGTTTTTGCCTTCCATCATACAAGTTTTCCATGTGCTCTGATTTTTTTTGTTTATATCCCCAAAAAAGTAAAGAAAAAAGGAAAAGTATCTATATGTACAAAAATCTTTATAGCAGTTGTTTTTGTGATGGCAAAGAATTGGAAATTGAATAGATGCTCATCAATTGGGAAATCTATAAACATGTAATATATGATTGGGATGGAAGAAATGTGATTAAGAAATGAAGACCGGGGCAGCTAGGTGGCGCAGTGGTTAGAGCACCAGCCCTGAAGTCAGGAGGACCTGAGTTCAAATCTGATCTCAGACACTTAACTTTCCCTAGCTGTGTGACCCTGGGCAAGTCACTTAATCCCAAATGCCTCAGCAAAAAGCAAAAAAAAAAAAAAAATGAAGACCAAGTTCATTTAAAAAATACTGGGAAAACATAAACTGATGCAAAGTGAAGTAAGCAGAACTGGAGTAATAGTGTTTACAGTAATAGCAGTATTATACTGAATATAATAATGTACTACATTGTAATAACAATAATCAATTGTGAATGAATTATTCTTATCAGTTCAATTCTGAGTTACTTAAGATTTATTTAAGATTAGTTGCTCAATTTACTTAACATTACTTGAGATTTCACCTTCAGAGAAACTAGAGTCTAAATGTTAATTGAAACATTTATTCCCACTTTTTTTGGGGGAGAAACCAGGTTAATATGGAAATATGTTTTGCATCATTTCATACATATAATAGACATCACACTTCTTGCTTTTAAAACTCATTTTAATGTATGGTAAAAATATGATATTTTAAAAAAGAGAGAAGAAAAACAAATTATCAAAAATAAAAAGGTTAAATTATATAATAGTGTATACTAGTACACACTACTTATAGTGTGTACTAGTATACACTATTATATATTAAATTCTGACAAAATAAAGAGAAATAAAGGATTTCCTACAAAATGTAAAATAAACAATTTCACAGACTATGAAAGAGATCTTAACCTAATTTTAGAAAATAAATAAAGCAGAACTACATATCAATAAATATATTTGGGGTGAATAATACCTATTATTCAAAAGAGCTATTGATACATATATTCCCCAAATTATTTTCAATAATTGTGGAAGAAAACAGAACCAAATTTCTCTCATAAGACAGGTATGATTCTAATACTTTAATCAGGGAAGTGGAGAGAAGGAGAAGAGAGAAAGAAAGAGGGACAGACAGATAGACACACACACACATACACACAGTCACAGAACTTATAACCTAATGTCACTAATGAATATTGATGCAAAATTTTGCAGTGGAATCCTAGAAAGAAGACTAAAAAAAAGTAGTGGGGTATCAGTAGGAGGGTTTCTATCCCCTGATTTCCATTGTAATCAATTCCCTTCTGGGTCAGGAACTCCTAGCCCCATAGGAAATGAAGCTGCAGCTTAAGAGGGACAAAAATAATAAGGAATGCAGAGTGGACAGAGGGCCCCGGAGGGAGAAATAAAGCTAGGATGCCTAAAATTTACACAGCTAGTTACAGAAAAATTCCTGGAGTGTTTTTATACTGACTAACAAACCGCTTACCTACAGGAACATGTGAAACATTCCCTGCCAGTATTGGATCAGAATATTTCTCATATAAAGAACTGGAAAGGACACAGCCAAGACAAAATCTCTCAGTTGAAGTACACTTGCGCTTCTGTGAAAAACCTAATAGATACCACCATTTGTTTCAGAAACGATAAGGAACATCAAACTAGCCATCAAATTTAAAGATGCTTCAAATTGGGAAATCATCTTTACATTCAATGGTTCTGATAAAGGCCTCATTTCTAAAATATATAGAGAATTGTCTCATATATATAAGAATTCAAGCCACTCTTCAATAGATAAGTGGTCAAGGGATATGAACAGACAATTTTCAGATGACGAAATTAAAACCATCTCTAGTCATATGAAAAGTTGCTCCAAATCACTATTGATCAGAGAAATGCAAATTAAGACAACTCTGAGGTACCACTACACCCCTGTCAGATTGGCTAAAATGACAGGAAAAGATAACGATGAATGTTGGAGGGGATGTGGGAAAACTGGGACACTAATACATTGTTGGTGGAACTGTGAACGGATCCAAACATTCTGGAGAGCAATTTGGAGCTATGCTCAAAAAGTTGTCAAACTGTGCATACCCTTTGACCCAGCAGTGTTTCTACTGGGCCTATATCCCAAAGAGATCTTAGAAGAGGGAAAGGGACCCACCTGTGCAAGAATGTTTGTGGCAGCCCTTTTTGTAGTGGCTTGAAACTGGAAACTGAAGGGATGCCCATCAATTGGAGATTGGCTGAATAAATTATGGTATATGAATGTTATGGAATATTATTGCTCTGTAAGAAACGACCAGCAGGACGATTTCAGAGAGGCCTGGAGGGACTTGCATGAACTGATGCTGAGTGAAACGAGAAGAACCAGGAGATCATCATACACAGCAACAACAGTATTACATGATGATCAATTCTGATGGACATGGCTCTCTGCAACAAAGAATTGTCTCAAACCAGTTCCAATTGTTCACTGAAGAAAACCATATACACCCAGAGAGAGGGAAATGAAATATGGACCACAACGTAACATTTTCATGATCTCTATTGACATTTGCTTGCATTATGTTTCCTTTCTCTGATTTTCTTTTTTTTTTCTTGTAGATAGGATTTTTTTGCATAACTTCTCAAGCATTTAAATATTATTAACATGTAGTGGACTTCCTGCCATCTAGGGGAGGGGAGGGGACTGGGGGTAAAATTTGTAATGGAAAGCTTTGTAAAGATCAATG
>JAJPUD010004814.1:0-77531 GCA_023553655.1 Myrmecobius fasciatus | reverse complement strand
AAAAAAAAAAAAAAAAACCAGTGAAGGGAAACTTGCTGCTTTTGTTAGTGGCCATATGACCTTTTTATGTATAAAAACAAAAATTTCAAGATACTGTAATGAAAGTAACTTATTTCTGTTTCTGAAAAAAATAGTTAACAAGTAATTCTTTTTTTGTTCTTTATCCTGCTAGATAATCTCAATTTAAAAAAATATCTTTAATTCATACCATTTCCATTTTTTGATATTTCTAAAAGCTTTCTCTGAATAACAGGCTCCAGTCTCCATTGAAAAAATACTCTTTCCCATCCCCATCTCCCTCTCTCCTCCCAAATTGAGGTTTCCCTGCCCACTTTTTTTGGTCTCTTGGCACAAATTTTTGAAAGACACAAATTAATGAGTTTTGGAGGGAAAGGCTGTCTTTTAGCCAATTGTTTTGTTGTTGTTGTTAAATGAAGGTAATGGCAAAGGGAAAGTGATTAATGAGTACTTGAAAACCTTAAAATATACTGTGAAGCACAAATTAAAGTAATTCAAATTGAATATAGGAGACTCAGATATTTGGCAGGATATTTACACGTGTGAATATATAATTCCCTCACTACATAATACTCTGTAAGTCCTAGTGAATTATTCAGAGGGTCCAGAGATTGGTTATTAATGAATTTTGAGCTGAAGACAGGAGATTTAACTTTGGTGGACAGAACTATGCTCTATGCTCTAACTCCAATATGACAGAAGATAGGGGTTACCTTGTAGGTCCCCCAAAAGAGCACTAATTAGTGTCCTGAAGTAAGAAACACAGAATCACAATGTGTTCAAGAAAACTTAATAAAATATCTTTGTATAAATATAGCAGATGGTGTTTATTCCCTGAGTGAATATGGCTGGAAGTAGGTAATGTTAAAAAAAATAAAAGAAGATAAATTTTCAGGGTTGGAAGTGGCCTCAGAGGGCATCTGGTATAATTCTGACCTAAAATAGGAATCCCTTTAATAATATCCATGAGAAGAGGTATTTAAGTCTCTTAGTGAGCTTTTAAGAGTTTCAGTCATCAAGAACTCATTACTTCCAGAAGTAATGGATATCAGGATTAGTTGTTTATTAGGAAGGGATTTCACGCCCCCCCCTCCAATTCAGCCTTAATTCAATTGCCAAAGTGATTTTCCTAAAGTTCAAGCCTGACTATGTCTCTCTGTTAATAATTTTCCCTATTATTTCCCATATGAAACATAAATTTCTCGCTTGGACATATAAATTTCTTTATAACCTGGCCTGTTCCTATCATTTTATCATTCTTATACTTTAGTCTATTTCACATATTCTATTATCCAATTATACTCCTCAAATTATGTACCTTGTATGTACATAGTGGTTGTACATTGCAACCCCATTAAAATGATCTCCTTAAGGGCAAGAATCATGATTTGTTACCTTTCTTTGTATCCCCAACACTTAGCATAGAGGTTGACTCTCAAAAAGTGATTGTTATCTGAATGACTCATGATAAATTAGATCAATGAATCACTTGATCAATTGATTTAGGTTATTATGATTGATAACTCCCTGTGGTGAATCCTGATTCTCTACCCTACTTTCCGTTTGCCTACATATTAGTGAACTATATCTTCAAATTTTATTTCATTGCCTATAATAATTATTAATATTGACTTTTTGTCTGACATCATTCATTTCACCCTCCACATTTTATTCAATAATTTTGGCTTTTGTGATGCCACTTGCTTTTCAGATAATCATCCTATCTTTGTTTTTCTGTAACAGCCATTTTAACATATTTTCCTTAACTTCCATTCTCTCTTCTAAGGGCATTGCATCTATTTTTTAAATCTGTTTTTAAATTTGAAGGATTTTTTAGAAATATTTGCTTCAAAACAAGGAATCAATCTATTATGTAGAAGAGTTTGTGCTATTTCCATCAAGTTTAATTTTTGATTTTCTGAGTTTATTATATTTCTTCCTAAAAATTGTAGCACTTGGCACCAAAACCAGATGATTATTTTTAGCACCACACGAAGAAAGCCAAGGTTTTCATTTCTCCATGTTCCATGATGTCTGAAAGGGGACAAGAAGAACAGTGTACAACTCAATTGTAATACTTTTAGTCTCACTCTGACATTGTAGTGGGAAGCAAATTGCTCCAAAACTATATTTGCTCTCTTGCTTAATATTTAGCCAGTGTGGGAGTAACCACTTAATCACAGAAGTAATAAAATATCTCTTCATCCTATAAGAAGTAAAGAATATTTCTGTAGGTTTTCCAAGCTTGTAGAATAACCTCAGCCTGTCCAAAGAAGAATTTGACCTAGAAAAAAATACAAATAACCCATTTAAGTAGAGATAGAATTAGGAAGTCTATAACTTTGTCAGACTCACTTGAATCACCCTATCCTATTCTTCTTAAGTATTAACTTATAAAAGTTGTAAAAGAATTAAGAAAGAGGCAGAGTGATGACTGTTACTCCTCAATCTAAGGATTATACATTCCATAAAGCAAAGGGAAAAATCAGCTCAATGTGAAAAATCATGAGCTCCTCATTATTCTTCTGCACTCCTACTCTTATTGTCTATCTTCCTACCTATTCCACTATAACTCAATTATCCATAAACCTTTATAGCTCTGATATTATCCCAGTACCTTCCCTTGGAGGCATTTTCAAATCCTCCCTCAACCCACCCCAGGCTATTGCCAAATCTTGTCAAATTGCTCTTCCTAGTAACTCAAGGATGTCTTTGTGGATAATGATGCTGGGACCCCATCTGAAAATCACTTTTTACAATCATCTGTCACCTAGGTAACATGAGAAAGTCCAGTAGGGTGGTGAAAAATCCCTCAGAAGTTAATACAGAAGATGAAAAAGAACATATAAGCATAAAATTCCAATTAAAATGCTTGGTATTTTAGAACTAAACACCTTTGGTATGAGCACCCTTGTTTTAAATTTAACAATTTAGCTAATGGGGTAAACAAACTCATTGAAACACAGCAGCAGCTTGAAAATTGTAGCACTTGGCACCAAACCTTAGTAGCTGCTTTTTAGCACCCAAGGAAGGAAGCCAGAGCTGCCTTTTTTCATGTCTATATCTGAAAAGGTATAGGAAGTATGTCTCTGAATCACATTTTGCAGTTCATATATGAAAGGAAACACATCATTCATACCAGAGCATTTTTTTCTATATACTCAAGTAAAGAAATCTGAATTGTGGATTTATTTAAATGAGTTTGCTTCATTCTTTAGAATAGAGGAGGAGTGAAAAACCCAGAGATTTGAGGTATTAAGTTAGGATAAGAAGAAAATATGATTGGGAAAATTTCCATTATATATTTCTTTAATATTTATGTTTACTACTATCTTCCAGTAGTCACTGATCCCCCCACTTCTTGCCATTTCTATTATTTTCTTTTTGAAGGCAAAGCTCAGGAATGGATGGTGGGTACAACAGAAGCATTGATTATAGCATATGGACAAGTCACCAGTGGGGAAATATTGGAACAAAAGCTGGACCAATGAATCTATTTTTGATATAATATTTTCCCCCAATTACATATTAAAAAATTTTAAACATGTTTTTCTATTTTGAATTCCAAATTTTCTCTCTCCCTTCTTTCCCTCCCTCCCTTCTCCCTGAGACAGTAAGGAATCTTATATAGGTTGTGCATGTACAATCATGTAAAGATTTCCACATTAGTAGCTTTGGATAAGAAGAATCAAATAAGAAAGGAAGCAGGAAGGAAGGAAGGAAGGAAAGAAAGAAAGAAAGAAAGAAAGAAAGAAAGAAAGAAAGAAAGAAAGAAAGAAAGAAAATAAAGGATGGAGGGAAGGAATGAAGGAAGGAGGGAAGAAAGGAAAAAAGGAAAGCAGGGAAGAAGGAAAGAAGAAAGAGAGGAAGGAAAGAAAGAAGGGAAGGAGTCAGAGAGGGAGGGAGAAAAAAAGGAAGGAAGGAAGGAAGGAAAGTAGAAAGGGAGGGAGGAAGAGAGGGAGGAAGGGAGGAAAGAAAGGAAAACCAAAGAATGAAGGAAGGAGGGAAAAGAAAAGAGAAAAGAAAAGGGAAAAGGAACAGGAAAAGGAAAGGGAAAGGGAAAACAAAGGAAAAGAAAAGGAAAAGGAAAGGAAAGGAAAGGAAAGGAAAATGGAAATCATACTTTAGCTTGTATTCAGATAGTATCTGCTACTTCTTTTGAGACAGAAAGCATCATGAGTTCTTTGGGATTATCTTGGATCATTGTATTGTTGATAATAGCTAAATCATTAATAATTCTTTATCACATAATATTGTTGTTACTGTGAACAACATTCTCCTGTTTCTGTTTATTTCACTTTTCATCAGTTCATGTTATTCTTTCCAGATTTTTCTAAAATCATCCTGCTTGTTATTTCTTATTGGTTTAGGGCATCTTGCAAAGCAAATCAAGAAAGGGAATAAGATTTTTTGGCACATTGTAAAGTTTTTCTTTATGGGGAAAAAAAGTTGGTTTCTAAATATGCATTTTTTCTCATATACAGTATTTTTAGGTTCACAACTGGTGACAATTTTATAGTCTTTTATTTTATTTCAAGAAGAAGATAGAAGCTATTAAAAATGCTATCTTGTCATTAAATTTGGAGATGCAAGACAAGGTGGACTTCAACTTCTGGTTGGCTTTGTTTAAGATCCAGGGTAAAGAAAGACAAAAAATAGGGATTAGATTTGATGGTTTATTTATAATAAATTGGAGGTTTACTTTATAATAACATTAATCATGCATGAATGTTTACAGTGTTCCTGTCTTTATGCCATCACACCTTATGGGATTATGTGGTTCAGTAAAAAGGACACTAACCTCAAAGTTAAAGGTTGTAGGTCCACAGCTTGGTTTTTCAGCTTTCCACATGTATGAATGAGGCCAATTGCTTTCTTTCCAGGGTTTAGTTTTCTTATATGCAAAATGAAGGAATTGGACTGCATGGCCCCTTAATTCTTTACAAGTAGTCCTATGAACTCGTCATTTTTTTTTAATTGTTTAATGTTTTTTTTCTGGTTATTCATGTATATTAACTTTTTAAAATGCACATTTCTTTATTAATCATGTTGGGAGAGAAAACTCAGAACAAAAGGGAAAAAGCATGAGAGAAAGAAAAAAAAAGATGTGAAAATAGCATGTGTTGCTTTACATTCAATCTCCATAGATCATTTTCTGGAGACAAGGTGGCATTTTCTATCCAGAGATGATTGGGATTGCTTTGGATCACTGTACCACTGAGAAGAACCAAGTCTTTCATGGTTGATTATTTCACATTCTTAATGTTACTGTGTACAATACATTTCTGGTTCTGCTTGTTTCATTCAGTATCAGTTCATGTAAATCAGCTTGTAAATTTTTCCAAGGTTTTCTAAAATCAGCTTATTCATCATTATTTATAGAACAATAATATTCCATTACCTTCATATACAACAACTTATTCAGCTATTCTCCAACTGATAGGCATTTACTCATTTCAATTCTTGGATATCACAAAAAGAGATGCTACAAACATTTTTACATCTGTGGATCCTTTTCCCTCCTTTGTAGTTTCAAAAGTCATTCTAATGGTAAGAACATATCATCTATTTTAGGCAAGACAAAAATGGCATAAAAGGTAGAATTCAATGTGATTTTTCTCTTCTGTGTATACCTTCTATATTCATTTATTTCCATAGGTGTCATTTACATTTTCTTGTCTTTGACATTTTCTCCAGGTAGGAAGACAATCTATCAATATATTTACATTAAGGCTTTTGCAATTAATATCTCAATTCATCAAGTGGTTTGTTGAATTTTGAAATGTAGCTATTATCCTGATAGGCCAAAGTTACACACATACAAACACACACACACACACACATGCACACACACAAACTGATTTATTTTGAGAAATCTGTATTGTGAACACCTATGGCTAACTATTTTATGTCCAGAGAGAGATAAGGAGACAGAAATAGAAAGAGACAGAAAGTGGAAGAAAGACACACTGATAGAAACAGACTCAGACTGAGACAGAGAGGAACAGGGCGAAAATGCTTACAAGTGAAGACTCTGTTGCAACTGAAAGTACATATTTGTGAAAGAACAATTGTTTTATTTTTCTCATCCAGTTTTGCAAATTTTAATGTTGTGTTCTTTGGGAAGAGAAGTCACAAGCTCAGGAGAAGTAACAGAGATACCTTAAATTGTGTATGTCAGAGACCAAGGGAAAAATTATGATGGTGATTTTTCAGGAACATTGATGACTGTACCATTTAGAATGTGTTATTAGCATAAATGTCATCTCTAGTTGTTGCTTTTTGCTTGTCCAGATATAATATCGGTTTTAAAAACATCAACTTTACTTTTGAGGATTGTTTTATTCATTTAAATATAAAGAGAAGTTATATTGCTGCATTTGAAATAAATATGCCAGGATAGCATAGTTTAAAAGAGAGCTTCTGAGGCAGAAATAGTTTAAGTACTCTGTCTGATAGCTATCAGTTATATGATGTTGTAAGTAACTTTCTTTCCAGTATTCTTGGCAACTTGCTAAGACTATAAGTTTCAGAGAAATATCAACTTACACTGGGAGAAAAAGTTCCTCCTTGAGGGTTCCCTATGTCAGTGAAATCAATCCTAAATGTAGTATCTGCCTCTAAATGACATGAGACAGGGTGTTGAAATAGATAAAGCTGGAGCTGGGACTAGCTGGGTTCAAGTACCTCAAGACTCAGTACTTTCCAAACAGGTTACTCCCTGACTTATTGTATTTATAGATGTCTTTTTCTTTACATTCTGACACATAATGGCCCTGTGATCCTAGATCCCAGGTATCTCTACAAGATTATCATTCAATCAACAAGATTTATTAAAGAATTATTATTTAGACTTTTGATAGAAAATGCCAGCAATATCCAGAGAGAGAGCTATGGAGACTAAATGTGGATCAAAGGATACTATTTGCCCATTTTTTCTGTTGTAGTTCTTTCCCTCTTTTTTTTTCTTTCTTTCTTGTGCTTTCCCCCCGCCCCCTTAATCTGATTTTTCTTGTGAAACATGACAAATATGGAAATATGTTTAGAAAAATCATACATGTTTAACCTATATCAGATTGATTGCACTCTTTGTTGGGAGGAAGGGAAAAAGTGAGAAAAATTTGAAACACAATGTATTGCAAAGGTGGATATTAAAAACTATGTATTTGGAAAAATAAAAATAAAATTCTACTAAAAAAGAACTATTATTTCTGGGCACTGTGATATTTTGTGGGAAACAAAAGGATCATCTGATCTAAGATATACATATGTAATAAAATGCAAAGTAGATGCAAGGTGATTTGGGAGGAATGAAGGAGTTATAATTAGATAAATCAGAAAACACCTCACCTAAAAGATGATACTTGAACAGTCTTGAAAAATACTATCACACTGTGCATTAGATGAATTGGGACAGTGAGGGCAAAGTCAGAAAAATTAGAAATGGAAAAGTGATAAGTATTGTCCCTTTCTTATGTAAAAATTTGTTTAATGAAGCAGAAAACAAACTTTTGTGTAAAGATAAAGTATTAAATTGTGAACATGAGCAGGACAATGTGAGTAAACAATAACCAACCAATTAGAAGGATTTCTCAGGTTCAGAGATACTTGACAACAGTGATCTTTTGCAAAATGTACTCTATGTGAACTTAGAGATGGCTATAGAGGCCAAATCAATCTTGAACAACTCAAGATGACCTTGAACAGTAGCAGTAGACTCAGGACTTTCAAACAGGTTACTCCCTGACTTATTGTATTTATAGATGTCTTTTTCTTTAAACCACCCCTTTCTCTCCCAAAGCCTCTAGAAACTGTATTATGTTAGGCATTTTCTCTTTCCTTTGAACAGATGAAGAACTCTTTTTATCTCTCTGCTCCCTTGTTAGCTCTTCTCTTTCCTACAAATTTTTTTTCTCAGATAACTAATGCATTTAATTGGTGTATTGTACTCTGTTTCATTTCAGTTCTCTTTATGAACTTGAGAGTCATTTATTAACAAAAATAATAATGAACGATACAAAGTAATTTCATTTTCATATTTGAGCAATCTAGCATGTAGTTTAGATACATAAGGGGGCAGAATTTTAAAAAAAGATTTTCATACAATGAAAAATTGAGACTAAAATAAAAAAGTAAAACAATTGTTTGGAGACCATAGGATAATTAATGAATATAGATGTTATAACGAGCCGACAGGTAGATTTTGTGCTCACCTCATGAGGGAAGAGATGTGTTTCTATGAGACAGAATGCTTAGATTTGAGCCATTAAAAAGTATTCAAACATACAAACAAAAAAAATGGAAAAGTAGAACAAGCTGGAGTGAACTGAGTTTAGAAGATGGTATAAGGCATTTAAGAATGTAATAAGAAGGTCTATAACCATGAAGCTTTCATTGGTAAAGAACAGAATTATTTTTCTCCTGTATTATTTACTAGAGGAGCTGATTGTTTTCTGCTGCCATCTCTGGCTTGAATGGGAAAAAGGATTTTGCAGCTAACTTGCTCTAAATTAGGTGCTTTAGGCATTTTAGGTGTTCTTAATCTTTATTTGTATCCCTCCTTTAGAAGAGGGAATAATTAAGAGAAAAAAGCAATTATTGACTGCTCTTATGTGCCAGGCAAAGTGCTAAGAGTGTTGCAGATATCTCTTTTTTTTTATACTGCTTGCAGCCCTATGAAGTATATGGTAATACACTCACATTTTTAATTGAGAAGTATGTGAGAATTACCTTAAGTAATTGGCCTAGATTATCTGAGGCTGAATTTGAACTCACTTTATCCTGACTCCAAAGGCAAAAGAACTTTATTCACTGCACCACTTAGCTGCTTCTATACTCTAAAAACTCTGACAATCTGATGAAATTTATGGATCCCTTCTCAAAATTGTAATTATAAAATACAAGAAATTATAAAGGAAACAGATCATGCTGAAATAGTTTATCTAACTATTCATCAACTATTGATGTTTCTCTTTATTTTTTAAAGTAATCAACCACAGATTGAGACCACCCCTGCTATAAATGTAGGCTGAAAACCAATTATAAGACAGTTAGATAATTAGATAAACATTCTGAGGAAGTTTTCTGCCAGTCAGTCAGTCATTAAAGTTTTAGTAAGTGCTCACAATGTGCCTGTCACTGTTCTAAGCCCTGAAGATACAAAGACAAATGACCATTCCTTATCTCAATAAGCTCCTCAATAGAGGAGACATCATGTAACCAAGTTACATAGTGATAAATTTAAGATAATCAACAAAAAAGATACTCTAATATTAAGAGGGAATGATCCTCCCAAAGTTGGAATTTGAGCTGTGTTGAAGTAAGCCAGAAGATAGAAAGGAAGATTGAGAGTATGTGGAACAGTTAGTGAAAATGACCAGAGTCTGGAAAAAGTTAGTGTTATTGGTTCACAATGTACCATTTGGAGGAGGGTGGGTATGAAGATATAAGAAGGCTGGGAAAAATAAGGGAGTGTAGTTTATGCTAGGAAAAATATATATATTTTTTTCATAGAAACAATAAAGAGTCACTGGAGTTAATTAAATAGGGATGTGACATGATCAAAGCTACACTTTAGGAAGATTATTCTGACAGCTGAGTGAAAGATGAATTTGAATCAAGAGAGACTTAAGGCAGAAGTATTGTAATAGTTCAGGCATGAGGTGATGAGGAAATATAAATCAGGATGGTAGCAGAGTCAGAACAAAAGCTCACTGAGGAAAATGATTCCTTAAAAATTAGAATGAGCAAATGGAAGCTAATATCTTTTTGAGAAATCAAGATACAATGAAGTAAAACTCAAAAACTGAAAAAAAAATTAGGAAAATATAAAATATCTCATTAGAATGAAGGAGAGATGAGCATTTTTTGTGGACAATAGGGAAGGAGCCTATTTTGAGAAATACTTCAAATAAGTGATAGAATGGGATAATAAAAGGTGTAATTTGTAGGAGAGAAGTATATAAAATGGGAAAGGTTGCAAAAGTAGATCTATCTCTATCATAGACAAGAGAGAATAAAAGTTTCATTATTTTGTGTATAATTAAAGGTTTTGAAGTGGTGATATGGTATTTAGTAGACCTTTAGATTTATAAAAAGTGTCCAGCGCAGGGGGCACAATACCTACTTTGATGTTAATAATTCTTTCATACAGGCCATAGCATCAACTAGCCACCCTTGGGAGCACAGTCTCCAAAGAAAGAAGGGAGACAATGAGAGCTTTTGCCCATTAAAACTGTGCTAAATCAGTGCTAATTTAAAACAGAATTAGAACCAGTGCCAAAAATGTCACCAGAATTATCCTTATATAACCTTGCTCTCAAGTAAACAATTGTGCCTTTTTAAATTCAGTAATTTTTAAAATATCTTTTGCTTGCATCAAATCATTTTTACAACATATAGTTCCCAGAGATTAATACAGTTTTCTAAGCCTTCTAACATAGTGCTATGTGAAGGATATTGAATATAAAGATTGTTTTTTATGAAGACTTAAGTTGCTTAATTGATATGCAAAGGACTTTGAATGAATGACCCTGCTCTTTGACTTTGCATCAAAATTAAATCTCATTCAAGTTTTGTTTGTTTAAGCACAAAGAATACATAATTATAAATTAGTCATTTACTACATTTCTAAATCTTGAACTTCATGGAAAATTTTGTATGGATAATATGAGTCTAAATTTTTGGGGGATAAATCTACCATGAAGTAACAGGGGCAAAAATTAGGATCTTCTATATGGCACGTGCCTTAATTTTTTATTAATTTATTGAATAATTGGTTGGCTAAGGTAAAATGTGTTCTTGTGAAGGGAGTCCCTACATCATAACATGAGAGATACATATATGTGTATACTCTTATATGTTAATGTATGTATATATATTATTAATAAACTGACTAAAAGTTCAAATTACTTCATTCTTTTATTAACCTAATGTTCACTAACTTTACAAATCAATACATGCATAACCCTTAAATAATCAAAAGTTTCTTAATATTGAATTTACTTCATGAATTTTTGCAGAGATAAAACTTTTGCCAACAAAGACTCAATAAACCTCAGATTAATGTATATGGGGATTTCCATGACTCCTTGAGATCAGAAATGTTATTTTTAAATGCTTGTATCCCTAATAAGTGGAAGACTAACTTTAACATTAATAATCTACCCATAAACAATATTTGATTTTGTTGTGGAATTAAAAATCTCTATGTACAAGAAAACGTTTTTGGCCTATTACAGAAAACTTCTAGTGTGAAATTCAATATAATAGACAATAAACATTTCTATGGCAAGACATTGATATACCACAGTTACAGTTTTTACTTATTTATTTTAATGTACAACCTCGCTAAGATGTGAGATTTTTTATACTTTGAATTTGTTCCAATCATTTTAGAAGTAAATTCTATTCTTAAGAATTAACAACTTCAGGTTTCTTATTTATTTCAGAATATATATATGTGTGTGTGTGTATATATATATATATTTTTTTTCTCTATTTATTAGAAGGGAGTTTATAGATGCTGAATAGTTAGATTTATTCTGAGTTGGAGAGGGAGAAAAATATTCTCTGTAGGTATTGGCAAACTATATTTTGCTACCAAGTTTAGCAAGTACAATTTCTCTAAGCTGATTAATGATTGAATGTAATCTAATCTTAATAAAGCAATTTAATTTCCCAATGAAAGAAAAGTTGTAGTAAATGTTCAGAAGAAAATGTTCTGACACAAAAGAATCAAAGTAGCTGAATTTTTGTCATCCTTAAATAAGAATAGAATAGCTCTCAAATATTATTATCACTTCCCACTGAATTTTATCCTGAGATTCCATGTTCTTGGGGAAGTGGTTAACCAGAGACAGAGAACAATAGACATTAATGCAAGCATTATATTAGGCTCTGATAATGTAAAAGCAAAAATGGAACCATTCTCATTTCAAGAAGCATATAGCAAAAGACACATCATGTTCCCAGGGAAATGAATATAAAATATATTCAAAATAAATACAATTATAAATGGTTGTATCAGAAAAAAAAGTCTCAGGTCAGTTGTGGAACTGATAGTTCATGTCAGAAATGATTTAAGCTGCTTACTGTAATTACAAAGAAGAATAGCATTGAGGCAGAAATCACAAAATCAAGCATCTGGTTAGAAGAAAGACCTAAAACATCACTAATTCAACAACTATTTTTTTTTATTTCTCTCCCATAATTTGTTTCCCATAAAGAATATTTTCTAATGAAAAAAAATAAGAAAAGTCAAGTGAAAATGTGTGGTGTAGAATCCAAAAGTAAATAGGAGTTTCCTTAAGAGCAGGATACTTATATCATGTAAGTATCATTTTTGATATTCATATATCATTTTTGTATACACTCCCCCCAAGACCTAGGATTGTGTTTACATAATAAAAGAACTAAAAAAAAGTTATTGAAGTGGTGATTGTCTAGCTCTTCCTATCATTCTTTCACAAATTTTAGAAAGCCAAAGCAACTGACCTCTTAGCTCTTCTCACATTTGAAAAGAGAATGTTATGTAGGTATTTTCCTGAAGCCTACTTACATGCGAGTCTGAGAAACCCCATTGAAGTGACTCTTGGATTTCACAAATATTCCTAATTCTTAGACTTTGTTTGAAGGCTTTCTTTCCCCCAAAGACTTTCTTAGGAGCTTAAAAGCCATGGTTGGTGGATATTCTACTTTATATATTGGGTCCTAAAGTTAATCTAATAGGTTCTGCCATGAAACTATTTTTAGATGCCTTGGCGACTGGACTAGAATATTATTTCCATGACTGCCTTAAACTATCTGAATTCTTGCTGAGAGAGAGATTTATGGGCTAACCTATGCTAGGTCAGCAGCAATAGCCTTGGGAAAATGTTTCTTGCAGAAAAGGCAGTCAGGTGATACAATACAGAATTAGATGTGTTAACAGACTCAGCAGGTAGGTGATAATCTGAATGGAATTTAGAATGACTATAAATAGGAGAATACATGAAAATCTTCTGATATACAAGCATGCTTTCACCCCCTTCCTTTAAAAAGATTGTCATAGATATTACACAAAATTGACTTTTAATGACTTCTTTTACTTCCTGAGGCTTGTTTTATTTACTGAAATACATAATATGGAAATCTGTATTATTCTGTCATTTGTTTGTTCATTCAAAATTTTTAAGAAACTCTTATGGGCTAAGAATTGTAGGAGATACAAAAAAAAAAGAGAGAGAAAGAAATGTAATAAGCATGATCCCTGTCCTCTATGAACTTACAGTCTTTAAAGAAAATAAGACCCCTGCAAGTAATTATATAAGGGATATTTATGGATATGGACAAATTTGATGGATAGATACATAGATGGATAGATAAATAAGAAAGATACAGAGAAAAAGAATGTATTTTAACATAAAGATACGAACAAAGCAAATGCTATAGGAATACATAGGTAGGAGAGGAGAGAAGGAAGGAAGGAGGGAAGGAAGGAAGGAAGAAAAGGAAAGAAGGAAAGAAAGAAGGAAGGAAAGAAGGAAGGAAGGAAGGAATGATGACTTTTGACCTAGAGAATAGCATTTCAGGACTAGAACATGATTAGTATCTACTGATATGTAGCATCTGATTAATGAAGAAGGGATTTCTTACCTGTCACTTTCCAAACTTGAAATGTAATCTTAATTGGTAAAATTCTCAACAAGGTAATCAAAGGGAATAGTTGAAAGCCATATTTCTCTTTACTGATGATTTTTAACATTTTATTTTTTTATTTATGTTTCAGAAGCATGAGTAGGATATTTCATTAGTGTTCTCAACTAAGGACTTTTTAATGCAAATATTTATTGAATTCTAAATCATAAAGAAATTATTTTAATAATTAAAGCCATATAAGTTAAACTAATCTTTAATCTGTTATAAGTAAAACTGATATTATGCCAAAACAACTAATTCCAATTCATTTTGCATTAAGTAGAAATTGAAGATTTTTAAATAAAGAAAGAGTAGATCTGTGCATTAAAAAGAAATTATTTGTCATATATATAAAGAATGGATTAGTGAAAAGTAACAAGTTAACAAAGCCAATGTGATACTAAAATCTTAAATGAAATATAAAGAAAAAATGCTTTTTTTACCATTTTATAAGATATTTATGTGTATATATACAATTCTTCTAATCAAAATTGAGGGAATTATAAGGTAACTTGCCTTTGGCTATTGAAGGAATTGGAATAATGCTCAAAATTATTTAAAAATGAAAATCACTTTCCAATCAGACAATCAAGTAAAGGGATATCTCCAAGGAGTAAATTTTCCAGGAGAAAGAGAACAAGTTATAGGGGAAAAAAATGTAGTTTAAGAACATATCTTACTTCTACTATTTAGGGGAGAAGGATACAGATTTCTCCCTCCTCTTAATGCTCCTCACCACAATATCTTGTCCAGTGAAAGTCAGGTTTATGGGAGAAAATGTTTTGTTATTATTTTTCTTATAGTGCCAATTAAAGTATTTTTTTTTTCTTTTTGCTTAAGCTAATTGTTAAATTAATGATGACTGTTAAAAGTATGCACATTGGTTAGGGCTAGTAGCTTTAAACTTAAAAATGAAGGTCTTTAAGAGTACTTTTAACCTGAGAATAGTTATGCTGGTAGAACTTCAATCTATTCATATGAGTTGGAAGGGATGGTTCCCAGAAAGGAAGCTATGTTTCTTAGTTGTCATTGTTTCCAAATTAATTTCAATTTGGAGTTTCTTGGTATAGTATACTAGCATTTCCTATTCAACTAAATATATGTTCTTAAAGTCTATAATTTTATTTTAATTTTTTTTTTTTTTGCTGAGGCAATCAAGTTAAGTGACTTGCCCAGGATCACACAGCTAGGAAGTATTAAGTGTCTGAGACTAGATTTGAACTCAGGTCCTCCTGACTTCAGGGCTGGTGCTCTATCCACTGTGCCATCTAGCTGCCCTAAAGTCTATAATTTTAAAAAATATTTTGCTTGCAAATAAAAAGGAATGATGACTCACATTCTGCAATGGTCAATTCACAAATACAAAATTTTTAATATATAATAAAGGTAGCTGAATACTGACCTTAGAGTCAGGAAGACTCCTCTTCTTAAATTCATATTTGGTTTCAGGCATTACCTGTGTGGACCTGGACAAATCATGTTTGTCTCAGTTTCCTCATCTTTAACATGAGGTGGAGAGCCACTCCAGTGTCTTTAACATACAGCAGAGAAAGAAATGGCAAACCATACCAGTGTCTTTGCTAAGAAAATTCCAAGTAGTCATAAAGACTTGTATATGACTGAAAAATATGACTGGACAATAACAACAACAGTACATAATATCTCTTTTTTCAATATCATCATCACTAACATCAATTTAGTCTTGACCATATAATTTTTTGTTGCTTAGAGAAAATAGTGTTACATTCCTTGTTTTGTTTATTCCTTCCCCTTTAATATAATACAGAGACATTTTGGAAATAATTTTAAACAATAACTTTGCCACTGAAAACACGATAAAATATACTACAATGAACTGTAATTTTGCAGTGAGTAATAAGGAAATCATAGATATGAATATTACTAGTTATGATTACAAATCACAGAATCTGACACGTTATTAAGAAGTATTTTTAAAAAGACAAGAGGCATCAGTGAACAAAATGTGCCTAAATATATGGATAGGACACCAGACTAGAATACTGATTAACAGTTAAGGGGAAGAAAGAAAAGGACCTCAGAACTAAAAGTCAAAGGAAAAGTTTTTAAATATGTTCTAGACTACTCTCACATGAGCACATGATCACTATCTTCCACACACAACTAAATAAACTCAAAAAATCCTCTTCTTCCCTTTTCTTCTTCATCATCTTCCTCCTCTCCTTCTTCCTTTTTGTTCTCCTTTTTGTTTTCTTGTTCTTGTTCTTGTTCTTCTTCTTCATCATCTTCTCTCCTTGTCCTTTTCTTCTTCTAATTCTTTTTTCTTCTTCTTCCTCTTCTCTACCCTTCCTTTTCTCCTCTCTTTTCCTTCCTATCTCCCTTAATGGTGAAAGGAAGATCTTTCTTCTCAGATTAATTTAATACCAGCAATATACCATTAAATTAGTGGAAGTAGAACTAAACATAATGATAAATTTATCTAACAAGTACTTACTTAACAACTACTATGGGAAAAGTACTGCATTTAGTTTTGTCTTCAGAATATAAATACAAAAATGAAATAATTTCTTCATTTATGGAATGTATATTTTATAGAAGAAAACATCATGTATATAGATAAGTCAAGACAAAATATATGTAAAACTGATTCAAAGACCACCAAGAATCTCAGAGGAGAAAGAACACTAAAAACTCATCTTGCACACTTGATAATTTCCACTAGTTCCATCCCTGATTATCTAATTGAACATTTAAGATTACTTCTGCAGTCAAACTTTTAAGCAGTATGACTGAATAATAGTTCTTTCTTTGAGTTTGAACCTTATTGCCATTGTATAATATCATATTTTTTTATATTTGTCCACTACTCAGCTCAACAAGAAAATAAAAATGCTCAGCTCTAACTAAGCTTGAAAAATAATAAATCCAATTAAACTACGGAATTAAGGAAGATACTATTTCACTAAGCACTGCAAGCCTATTTAGAGAATATCATTTATTAAACTACATATGAAAACACTTTCTGAAGAGTTTTTTAGCCACTTTCAGTTTATACATTCTATTTCTATATTTCGTTTAAGTGTCCAAGTATAATTGTTTCCTGAAATCCACAGGACAAATATTCACAGGACAATTATCACATAACTAATGATAAAATTTTTAGTTTGATCTTATAAAACAAACCTAATGCACTCATCTTAATGAAGTAAACTGAATTTAGAGTTTAAGAAAACTTGATTGGTAAGCAGACTTAAATTGCTTTCTTCTTTTTGCAAAGATAGTGAACTTTGAATAAGTTTAATTAGTCAATAGGGAACTTTTTAAATGAAGAAAAAATATAATTGCAATGTTTTAAATTGTCAGCAAAGAACACTTTTGGATTTCTCTCTGGTTAATACTCCTTCCAATTCCTCAAACTGATCAGCTAGCAGGTGCAGTGTGGATTTTTAAGATATGGACCCTGTACAGATATCACTTTGACTTTCTTTGATTGTTAGACTTACTGGCTGAAATTTTAGGAGGATTATCCTTAATAAGCTGCTGATCCTTTTTCTGATAATCCACACCAACTCTTTCTGAATCCTGCTGACGATTAGGATATATCCACACAGCTGCACACATCTAGGTTACTCACGATAACCCCTCCCAAAATTATTTGTGTCATTTATCTTTTTATGTGTACATAGTTCACAATGCAATAGGGACTAATAGATTATTTATCATATTAAATATACAAAATTAGACTCTTCTTTTTTGTTGTTGTTTCATTTTGATTTGTTATCCATAATTGATTGTTGTGGCTGTTATTTAAGAGACTTTCACAATTTCATAGGATATGAATAGTGGAACTGAAATTTCAGTTTACTCAGAATGTTAAATATCATTATATTAGACACTATTTAAAAAGCTTGCTAACTTTGTTTCAGTCAATATTTTGAAAAATGGTAATGTTTTAGGATAAATTACCCTGGTTTTTTTCTTCCTGTTGTGGGGAATAATGAAGATACGAAAGAAGTGGTTAAAGAAGAAAAAAAACATGTTAGAAACTATTATTTATAGGTTGGACAAGGTGAGGCAAAACAAAATAATGTCTATCAGTTTAAATCGGTTTATGCTATATGGATATTTTTCATTTCTTCATGGCACAAATAAAAATTAGTTTCATACTTTGCATTGTTATTTTTAGATAAGCTACAAAACTGAGGTAGTTAATATATGGCACTGAAGCCATATGTTGTCCATGATAGAGCTATTTAGCATGCTTCTACTACTTTGTTTTCCTCCTTCTTTTACTCATATGCCAAGTTTTTCTTTCCTTACTCCATTTTTCATTAAATGTTTTCAATAATGAACAGTATGTTTAGATACTCATGTCTGGATTGTTCCAATTTATTGGACTGACATTGGAGAGTTTGTGCAGAAAAGGGAGGGATACTGTTATACAATCTTCATACCTGAGAGTTCAATTTATGCTTTCTCAATACCAAATATTTACATATATTTCAGAAAATATTATTTAAGCCATTAGTTTCCTGAATACAAATCTCAAAAATCATAATTATTTAGCCCATGTGGTGTCTCATTGATAATAATCAGAGTATAGTCATTAGTCTTTTTTTTTCAGTCATATTTGTCAAAAATCATAATTATTTAGCCCATGTGCTGTCTCATTGATAATAATCAGAGTATAGTCATTCAGTCTTTTTTTTTTCATTCATATTTGACTATAACTCCATTTGGGTTTCTTTTTTTTTTTTTTGCTACTGGAGTAGTTTGCAATTTTCATCTTCAGTTCATTTTATAGGTGAGAATACTAAAGCAAACAGGCTTAAGTGACTTTACCAGAGTCACTCAGCTACTAAGTGTCTGAGGCCAGATTTTAATTCAGGAATAAGACTCTTCTGAACCTCAGGCCTGGCACTCTATCAACTTTGCTGCCTAGCTGTCCTTAATATACAGAATATCAAGATATTATAATCAGAGATTTAATATGCTATTTATCTTATTTTAAACTTAAGAGAAATTAAAATATTCACTTTTACTCCCCTTCCAATCTAAATAAAGTAAAAAAAATATTTGGGAGATGATAGAGAATTCTGATGAAATTATAAATACCAATATCTGATAGATATAAAATATAATGAACATAGGTATAAAGTAAATAGATTTGATATAAAAACAATCAGACAGTATTTTATATATACAAATGTACATATTTTATATAAATGTATGCATGTTTATAAGTGTGTGTATATATATTTGTATCATTTATGTGATATTTTTCTATATTCTTTTCCTTTCCGTACACTTTCTGATCCAGTTATGCTAGCCTGGGAGGTTTTTGCTCACCATACTCTATCTGTAGCCTCTGTGTGTTCCTGCCCTGACTATTTCCTATGTGTAAAAATGTTGTCCTTCTTCAACTCCTCCTCCTGACTTCATCTAAGATTCAGATCAAATACCTAGGCTATTGTTCTACAGCATTTTTTTTTAACTAGTTCCTTCCCCTCTCCAAGTTCTGTTCCTTTTATCCAAATTTATTTTCATGCCTTGTCTTTACAATATAAGTTTTGTGAGGGGGAAGGGACCATTTTTTATTGTATGTCCAGTGATTAGACTTAAGTTTTTTTTGGAGATTTTAGCTATCCATCTATTTTCCCCACATACACACATACATGCATACGTGGATATATCTGTGATTTATATGATATATATATATATATATATATATATATATATATATATATATGTAGATAGATAGATAGATATAGATATGGTGAGGAAATGAAACCTGCTTTCATAGCTTACTATCCCCAAGCTCTCTCTTCCTTATTCCCTCCCTTCCTCCTCCCCTCCCCCCCTCTTTCTCCCTCTCTCTCTGTCTCTCTCTGTCTCTCTGTCTCTCTCTCTCTTTCTCTCTCTCTCTCTCTCTCTCTCTCTCTCTCTCTTTGGTCTTGGGGGGGGGGTGTCTCTCATCCTACTTGCCACCAGTTTGACCGATTAAAATAGGTTTCCAAGAAAATATTATTGTCCAGCTGTTGTCTCACCTTTCAGTACTGTGGGTAATGATATCTTCCTACCAAATGCTACTGTAGCTCATGAGATTCTCTACCTGTGTGCTTCCCATTCACCAAAAAAAGTTGCCATGACACCATTGATTCTCAAATGTACATATTTTCTGAAGGATAAGGCAAGAATAATTTATTCAATAGAAGGAAAGAGTACGAATAGAAGAATCATCACAATCCATCGATAAACCTGGATTTCCAGTCACTCAACAATGTTGAGTGTTCTTGGCAGTAATCAAGAGAGGGAATGAACACATACTTAAGAGAAGTTTTTCAGTGTGGCAAATAAGGGAAATCCATGAGTCAGGGGCAACTCACTGCTCTGTATTGTAGGTCTTGATGTCCTCCATATCTTTAGGGACTATTCTATGATATTTCTCTAGTAAGTTGTTCCCATTCTGGTCCTCATAGACTTCCTGCTGAGAAATTCTACCTTCTTGCTATTCTTTGGCAACAGTAACAATGTCAAGTTCTTTTAACACACAGCCACCCTTTGAAGGGCACTAAGAAGTTTCTTAGTTTAAAAGATTACAAAGCTCTTTAAATTTTCTGTAAAACTCTCTCCTTTTTAGTCTGTAGAGAGTTCTAGGACCATAAAGACTTTCCATAGTGAATTGTGTTTTCTCTGATGTTTCTTCTCCATTTGGCAAAGCTCACAGTAAGACAAATATAAAACCTATTTTCTTCCTTTTTCTCTACCTCTCAAGTGGAAGATTATATGGTGAAAGTCAAACTTCTTATTCCCAAGATTACTTGTCAGTTTTCCTGGACTCCTGTCAGTTTTCATATTCTTCCAATCAATAAACAACCACTTATTGAGCATTTCTTATATTCTATACATAATGCTAATTACTGAAGATACAAACAGAAGCAAAAACATATTCCTTAATTTTAAGGCATTTATATTCTACTAGGAAGAAATTTTATGTATTTTGGTGTACAAATAACCAAACATTTAAGCTATACACAGTGCAGATGGAAGGTAATATCAGAGTAAAGGCACTGGTACAGTAGTGCCAGTGGTAGTGGTAGTGAACATGACATCCCTACAGAAGATGAAGTCTTGGGGTGGAGGTGAGAAGGGAGAACATTCCAAGCATGGATGATATCAATTAAACATCACTAAACAAGTCCATGGAGTATTGTTTGCAAGGAAGAACAACAAGGATAGTGATGCCATATGGAATATTTGAAGAGAACTAAAGTATACAAAAAAATGAAAAAAGCTTTGAAGAGTTTTAAATGCCAAACAACATATTATACAACTGCATGTGGGTAATAGGGATGAGCTTTAATTGATTGAGGATATGGGGATAAAGCGATGACATAGTCAAATCTGCAATTTAGGAAGAACACTTCAGCTGAGGGGAGGGTGAATTAGAATCAGGAAAGGCGTAAGTCAGTGAGAATAACGAAAAGACTATTGCTTTAATCCAGAAGTCTGTATGTGAATAGTAGCTGTAAAAATAGAGAAGAAATGATTTATATGAGAAATCTTCTGAAGGATGAAATAAGACATGACAATATTGGATACGTGAAGTGAGTGCAAAAAAAGGGTTCAAGGATGACAACAAATTTGTGGGTTTGTGTACCTGGGAAGATGGCTGTACTCTCAGCAGTAATAAAAAAATTTGGAAAAAGTGAGGGTTTGAAAATAAAGCTAATAACTCCTGTTTTAGAGGTATTGAGTTAGAGATGCCCTGACTTATTTTATGCTGTCAAAAATATAGTTGGTAATATATAACTGGAGCTTGGAAAAGAATTTAAAGTTGGACATGTAGAACTGACAATCATCTGAATAAAGATGATAATTGAATACATGGGAGCTAATGAGATCATTATCAAGACAATTTTAATCTCATTCTCTTTATTTTGAACTCAGTTTTTAGCCATTCAAACTGGAGGAGTTTTATGTAGAGTGACTGATCTAAGTTTAAAAAAATGAAAAAAAAAAGGAAAATAATAGTTTCTATCAAGTATATTAGATTTTCCTGCATATCCCAAGCAGTTCTGTGATTTATAGTTTTTGAGTTATTTTCTTTAAAACTTGAAAACAGTCAGAGGTAAATGATAAGTTGTCTGAGGGATAATTGTAGCCATCCCTACATTTAGTCAGAGTATTTGTCTCAAAAAGAAACCATTCTCTTATGGGTCCTCTCAGGACAGTTCATGTATTTTCACAAGAAATTGTATATGATGGTTTGTTCCACTCCCAAACTGATTGTCCTCAAAAATCATGTGCAAAATTTATTTTTCTATCTCTACAATAAAAATTCACATGAGAAAAATGCAATATCTCAATACATACATATACAATTAATGTGCAAACATAAATACATGTAGTTTCACATATGTGTATATATACATATATATTTGCATATACAAATATACTCACATATATAAACTAAAAACATTTCAAATTAAACATAAATAATTTTACTAGAAGGTAGGAGATAATAAGGAAAACAAATATCTTTTTTAAAATAATTTATAGTAGTATAACATAAAGCTAGGATTCTGATCAAAGAAGTAAAAGCTCATTTATGATTAATCAAGATAGTTTATTGAGGAGATAGTATTATTGGAATGAGAACATAAAGTTTCTGTTGTATTTTGTTAGAAAGAAATGTCATTAAAGATATTTAAAGTATCATGAAAAAAACCATGCAAAAATGTTTACAAGAACTATTTAGGGGTAGTGAAGGCAAGATAGTGGAGTAAAGGTAGAAACTCACTTGTGCTTTCCCCCAAACCCTTCCAAATACTTTTAAATAATAATTCTAAATGAGTTTTAGAGTATCAGAACCCACAAAAACATGGAATGAAACAATTTTTGAAGTCAAAGATAATGTAGAAAGTCAGCATGAAAGGGTTACACACGAGAGTGAAAGTGGAGCACAATTCCAGCATAGACCCTGCCAGCATCCTCAGGCACAAACAAAGCAAAAGTCCTTGGGAACCTAGGGATCAATGGCAGCAGTGGTGGTTTTCAGACCTTTCAGCCCTCAGACATCAAGACAATTTAAATGGGCAGCAGGAAAGGTTTATGGCTCCAGAAAACCAGGAGTGGGCTTTGGAAGACAACATCATTATCATCAGTAGCAGCAGTGACTTCAAGAGGTCTCAGCCCTCAGACAGTAAAGGGTATTGAACAAAGAGGCCTCT
This sequence comes from Myrmecobius fasciatus, assembly GCA_023553655.1. Lineage (NCBI taxonomy): Eukaryota > Metazoa > Chordata > Mammalia > Dasyuromorphia > Myrmecobiidae > Myrmecobius > Myrmecobius fasciatus. The sequence goes on along the minus strand of JAJPUD010004814.1, from coordinate 54,624 downwards.
TTATTAGAAATGAAGAAGGACTCTCTTTGTCCACACTCAGACTGGGGTCATGGACCTGGCTCATAGTTCTAGAGTGAGGAAAAGCACTATTACAACAAAACTTACAGCCATTGTGGAGCGTGTACCCTTCTCACAATTCTAAGGCAGAAAAGAGTGCCTCTGGTCACTTACAAACAAGAGCACAGTTTGGGAGAGTAGTAAACACACTTCTCCCTTGATCATATCACCTTGGAAGAACTGAAACTTACAATCCCAGAAGGATCTATAAAAACAGTTGAACAAAACTCCTGAAGAGTGGAACAGTGAACTCTTTTTTCCTGGAAATGGAGCCCTCCCTTAACAAAGAGTTAAAAGCTGAGTAATAAGATGGGAAAGTGGGCAAATAACAGAAAAAAGATTCTGATCATAGGAAATTACTGTGAAGATATGGAAGATAAAAATATATATTCAGAAGAAAATAAAATCAAAGCTCCTATGACCAAAGCCTCCAAGAAAAATAAGAATTGGTCTCAGGCTATAGAAAAGTTAAAAAGGGATGTTGAAAATTAAATGAAAGAGGTAGAGGAAAAATTGCAAAAACAAATGAGAGAAATGCAAAAGGAAATACAAAAAGCCAGAAACAAAAGAATGTCATAAAAGCAAAACTGTCCAAATGGAAAAGGAGATTCAAAAACTCACTCGGAAAATAATTCTTTAAAAATTAGAATTAAGCAAATGGAAGCTGATGATTTTATGAGAAATTAAGACACAATAAAACAAAACCTAAAGAATAAAAAAACAAAAGACAATGTTTGAAATATCTCATTGCAAAATCACCTGACTTAAAAAAATGTATCCTAGAGAGAGAATTTTAAAAAAATATATGTATTGCTCTACCTAAAAGTCACAATAAAAAAAAAGAGCATGGACATCATCTTTTAAGAAATTGTCAATAAAACTGTGCTGATATTCTAGAACCAGAGGGTACAATAAAAATTGAAAAATCCACTGATAACCTCCTACAGGAGACCCCAAGATAAAAACTTCCAGGAATATTATACCTGAATTCTGGAACTCTCAGTTCAAGGAGAAAATATTGCAAGCATCCACAAATCAAGTACTGTGGAGCCATAGTCAGTATTACAGATTAACCCGTTTATCATTTAAACCTTGGAGGAAAGGGGGGGGGGGGGTTGGAATATGATGTTCTGGAGAACAAATGAGTTAGCATTACAAACAAGAAACACCTTCCCAGCAAAATTGAGTATAATTCTTCTGGAAAATAAATTGATATTCAATGAAATAAAGGATTTTCAAGCATTCTTCATGAAAAGTCCAGAGCTGAATTGAAATTTTTATTATCAAATACAGGACTCAGGAGAAGTATAAAGGGTAATCAAGTAAGAGAAATCATAAGAGATCTAATAAGGTTAACTGTTTATATTCACACATGGGAAAATGATACTTGCAACTCAGAATTTTCTCATTATTAGGGCAGTTTAGATCAGTTAGAAGGAGTATAAGAGTATATATAGATGAAAGGCACAGTTATGAAATATAAGGGGAGAATATTTGAAAAAAAATTAAATTAAGGTCTGAGATAGAAATGTACTGGAACAAAGTGAAAGGGAGAGATGGAAAGACACAAATTATCTGCCAAAAAGGAGGCAAGAAAAACTTTTTACCCTGGAGGGGAATAGGGAGAGGGAAAGGGGAATGAGTGAACTTTAGCATCAGAATTGGCTCGAAGAGGAAATAACATACACACTCAATATAAGTATAGAAATCAGTCTCACTCTGCAGGGAAATAGGAGGGGAAGGGGATATGAGATGTAAATGGGTGATAGAAGGGACGTGATATTGGAGAAAGTAGTAGTTTTAAGCTATATGCTTTTGAGGAGGGACAGGGTAAAATGAGAAAGAGAGAAGACTAAACTGGGGCAACACAGTAATAGTAAATGTGGAAAGAATTTTGAAGCAAGTTTCTCTGATAAAGTTCTCATTTCTCAAACATATAAGGAACTGAATCAAATTTATAAAAAATCGGAGCAATTCCCCAACTTATAAATCATCAAAAAGTATAAACAATTATCAGATGAAGTAATCAAGCTATTTATAACTATATGAAAAATGCTCTGTCACTATTGATTGAAGAAATGCAAATTAAAACAATTCTAAAATATTTCCTTCTACCTTGCTAATAGAACAGAAAAGAAAAATGATAAATGTTAGAGAGAATGTGGGGTAAGAGACTCATTAATGCATTGGTGAAATTATGAACTGATACAACCATTCTGTAGAGCTATTTGGAACTATGACTAAAGAGTTAATAATAATCATAATAATAATTGACTTAGTAATACCATGACTGGGAATGTATGGAAAAATGTATTTTTTAAATAGAAAGGAAAAAGGAACCGTATGTAAAAAAATATTCATCAGAATTATGCAAAGTGTCAGAGATTTAAAGAAAGTCAGGTGATAGTTCCTTCTTTCAAAGAACTCATAGTCCAATAAGAATCTCTCTCTCTCTCTCTCTCTCTCTCTCTCTCTCTCTCTCCCTCTCTCTCACCCTGTCTCTCTCTTGCTCTTTCTCTCACTTTCACTCTCTCTTTCTTACTTTTTCTCTCTCCTAACAAGACATATATGGGATAAGATAAAGAAAATCCACTAAAAAGGACATTATTAAGAACAGATGGTGAAAGAACTATAAGTGTTATTTTTTCCTGAGTTTACCTACATACTACATGATCAAAAATGGAGTTGGTTAGAGCAGTCCTGTTTAGACCAAATTTTTATATTATATACCATAATAAATTCTAAACAAATATACTCAAGATAAAAATGAAGATGTAGACAATTGTGACAATTGTTTAGTTGCTACAGTCATGTCTGACTCTTCATGACTACATTTAGAGTTTTCTTGACAAAGAAACTGGAGTCATGTTCCATTTCCTTCTCCAGTTCATATTATAGATGAGGAAATGGAGTCAAATAAGTTTAAATAACTTTCCCAGGCCCACACAGCTATTTAGTGTCTAAAGTTTGATCTGAACTTAGGTTTTGCTGGCTTTTCTGGCACTAACTACCCGAACATCATAGTGCAATAATGCAAAATAGCACAAATAGTTTTTAATCCAGTTAGATGGACAGATAAGTGACACAGTGGAGTCAAAAAGATTTCCTGAGTTCAAATATAGCCTCAGATAGTTACTAGCTGTGTGATTTTGAGCAAGTCACTTAATTCTGTTTGCCTCAGTCTCCTTATCTTTAAAATGATCTGGAGAAGGAAATAACAAACCACTCCTGTATCTTTGCCAAGAAAATACAAAATGAGATCATGGTCAGATATGACTTAAAAAAATGGCTGTACAATAGCAGCAGTAACAACAGATGGACAAAACTGAATAGTATTAAAGATTCCTCATTAACACTGAATGATGACTTTGATGAATTTGTCTGTATTTGTACATGTGCTATTTCACAGTTTTATTAATTTCATTGAGGAAGGCAGAGAGAATTTGATTTTTAAACTTATATATAAAACTGAGAGGTACAGCTAAATTTTGAATGAATGAATTTTGGATCCAAAAAGATCTCCACAGCACAGAAAAACATGATGAATCTAGGAAGAATAAATTTAAGCAGAGCAAAGTTTTATTCAGAGGTTCAAAAAATTAACTTCATAATTCAAGGTGAAAAACAATTAATCAAAATAATTATTTGAGAGTTTTAATGATTTTAATAAAATTAATGTCCTTTAAGAATCTGATTCTCTCTTTATGAAACTGATTTAAAAAAAGCCAAAAAGAAAGGCTAATGTATTCTGACAGGAAAGTCTACAAAATTAAAGACACTTTTATGTCATCTTCTTATCTGCCTGGCCAGCCTTTATTTTGTGTCCTTTTCTGAGCAGGGCATTTTAGGATGAACATTGATAAGTAGGAGAGTATGATAGATATACCCCAAGATGGGGTAACAAAACAGTTTGTTTTCCACAGAGAACTAGAATTCTGAAAGCAATTAATAACATTGCTCACAGGTGGATTCAAACAATTAGAAATGGGTCCTTGTATTTCTTTTTAATCGCAGTCTTACCACGACCCTGATCTGCCTTAAATTAATGTGTCAATGACCCGGCAAAGGTAAATAGGGAATTACAATGCTTAATAGAATTATAGCCTATTAACCAACAAAGTCTTTGGGGGGAGTTTTATGCCATTTTTGAATATGGGATGCATGGCAATGGAAGGGAAACCTATCTAGGAAGGCATGCAGAAGCCAGAGAAGGAGGTGTTGTGAGTCAACAGAATATTAATCAATCAGAAATGACTGGGAGAAGATTGGATAGTACATGAGAGGGGTTTAGTTAATAAAAAGCGTGCTCTTGCTTCTGTAGGAGTGCACTCCTCTACCACAAGGTCTTCCCTGCTTCCTACAGTAACATAATACACACTCTTTCACTCATTCCAGAAAGTTTTCAACATTTTGGGTTGTCCAGACCCCGGAATGAATTCATAACAAACAGCATTGTTCATAACACAGAGCATTTAGATGAAGAAGTTGATGAGGATGGTGAAATGTCTAACCAGTCTGCAATATATATGGAGAGAAAGAGACAGAGAGAGAGAGAGAGAGAGAGAGAGAGAGAGAGAGAGAGAGATGTAGATAGATAGATAGATAGATAGATAGATAGATAGATAGATAGATAGATAGATAGATAGATTAGGTGAAGCATCTGGTAATGTTTAGTGTGGAGAAGAACAGCCTCAAGAGGAAAATGGTAGTTCTTGAAAATTTGCAGGGTAGATATAATACATTTAGTATCAGATAGCAGAACTAACAGAAAAGTTGAAAAGAGGTAAACTCCATATCTTACAAGGAAAATTTTCCTAATAATTGCAACTTTCTAAAAATGAATTGCCTTTTTTCTAATGTAGCCAACTTTCTTATCTACAAGCTTACTAGATAATCATTAATATTATATTAGAAATTTTTATTTAGGTAGAGATTGGGTTATCTAGTGTTTGCTAACTTTGAAATTATATAGCTTTGAATTGTTTAAATGAAATGAATCAATAAAGAGTCTTTACTGAAAATTTGCTGTGTATCAAGTTCTCTTTTAAGTACTGGGGAAATAAATGCAAAGTTAAACAAGTCCCAGTCCTCAAGGAGTTTACATGTTAATATAATAACACTGTAGGTAAATGCTAGTTAAAATATTGATGATACTATAGGTAAGTGGTAAATAGAGAAGTGAGTTTTGGTCTGAGAAGACACAAAACTTATGAATGGAGTCTCATCTAATTTGATTAACATACATCTTCCAGAATGATGAGAATCAGACAGGTTCAGTCAGGGTCACTCAGGAAAAGGATTTTGGGGAGCAAGTTGTTTCTCAATCAAGTGAGATTTAAATGTGAATAGCAAGATGGGCTTAGTCTAGCAGCAAGCTAGAAAAAAGATCTCATATTTATAACAGTTTTGGGGTTAGGTGTCAAGGCCTGAGTTACATAAGCAGTTAACTACAAGACACAGGAAAACAAGATGGGATTGTCTATCCAGCCAAGTGCAGGGAATTTGGGTTGTGACACGACATGCTTTAAATAACTAGTATTGTAAAGAACATGAGTCACATATGTCCCAATCCTAAAAACAGCATTTCTTCCTGAGCAAAGTTTCTTTTGCTGCTGGGCAAGTTTTCTACAAGGTAGGATATGAGGCAAGGACTAAAGTCCATCCCACGACAGAATAAACATTAATATTTATTTGATAAAACTTATCAGAGTAAGGGTAGAGAGAATAAGGCAGGGATTTCAGATGTAGCAGTAAGCAAGAAGATGATTGGGGCTTAGAACATGGTCTGGAAGTTAGTTTAATGACTAGATTTAATGTTCCATGGTTATTCCAAATTCATTGACTCACTAATAAGGACTCTCAGGGTGAGACTTCCAAAGATTAGTTGATTAAACCCCAATGTCTTGGGCTGTGAAGTCTTTTGATATGAAAGGTACACCAAGAAAGTGAATGGTGAGATTGCCAGGTAGATTGCCTTCTACTCTGACCAGATTATAGATTTTTTTTTTCCTTAGGGAGTATTCAGAGATATAGCTGACTGTAGTCAAATTATCTTGTGTCTTGAATATTTGCCTAGAGAGTTCAGAAATTACTTGGTGTACTATAGGGGAATGATATTAAAAAATTCAAAAGATTAATCTGTCAAATGAATTCAGATTGGGTTAGACAGAAGAAAGCTTGATTTTTGCCAAGTTAATTATTGCAATACCATTTACTGAAGTATTATAAAATTGTTGACAAATATTCAGTTAAATAATAAAATAGCTTATCAGCAACAGAAACTATTACCATGAAAGTAAGCACCCCCAAGTAATTAAAAAAAAGTAGTAAGGGGAAATTTTAAAATGGCATCTCAGCAGATCTTACAAATAGAAAGTTTTGTTTTCAAAGTTTATCATGGAATATCAGCAAATTTTTAAGAATGCTACCTGACTTGCCAAACAACAATAACAATTCACCATCACTACCACAAATAAACAAGCACCATTAGAATTACCAGTTTTTCTCATTGTTCATTAGTTACACAAGACATTTCTGACTCTATGTTGGATAGTCTTAACTTATACTGGCAACTCTCAGTATAGCCCACTTAATCTATGACTTGTGTGTGTATGCATGACATGTGTGTACATGTGACCAACACCTACATTTACATTTCAAATATTGACAAAATGGCCAAGCTGTCTCATAAAAAGATACAAAATATGTTAATTTAGGCTATTGCTTTACTGCATAGCAGCTGTGATTGCAACCTCCTGAGCAATGAAAATGCCTCCTCCCAGAGCTGAGAAAAACTTTCATATGGAAAGTAAAAGCAGCACAATATGCATATTTCATGTTTTGCTGTGATATATTTTGCATCATGCTGTTATATTCTGCAACTCAGCAAGAATACATATCATATTCTGGGATTTTAAAAAAAACCCTATAAAACTGTGTTCAAGAACTGAAAATATAAAAGATACATTTTTACAATCAATAGTTTGCATTAAGTTTAAGGTATAATCCTGGGGGCAGGGTTGGGGAAATAGAAATTGAAAAAGAGAAGAAAGCCACAGAAGAATTAAGTTAGTTGCTAAAAGACCCCATAAATGTAATCTCCCCTATATCTTCTATAGGCACACTATAGATATGCTTCATTCTTTATTTGTGATATTTGCAAGGAGTTTCAATATATTCAATTGAATTTCAAAACTATTCCCAGATCTTAAAAAAATCTGGCTTTAAAAAAGCTTATTTATTTTAAAAAAATATGGCTTAAGGGTTTGCAGGTCTAAAGACCACAGGTGCATTTTTAGGATTTCATGAGTCTAATTTAGGAGATCACTGCTGTGTACATAAATTATTGTAAGATGAAAATTGAGGTTTTTCTTTGGGGAATGATAACCAAGGATATTTATACATGTTTTTTAATTAAGGTGTCTTTAGAATTGGTGTTCATAGCAAAACAACCTCATTCCCATTGCTATTCATGTCAGAACTATTTTCAGCCCCCATAAAACAGTTTGCATTCCTTGCATTTAACTAATTTCTTTTGTCTTTGAAATATTCTCTTAAGTGTGTTAAAAATGAAAGGCAAAGAAGTAAAACAGTGCTTTCCCTCAAAAGTTTTTTGCAAAGTGATTACTGACTAGATCAAAGTGAAACAGTTTCTAACTGAATTGCTTTATTTCTTTGTTTCTGACTTTTGTCTTTGTCTCTCCTGTGTGTCTCTCTCTGTCTCTCTTTGTCTGTCTGTCTGTCTTTCTGTTTCTCTCTTTCTCTCCACCCATTCTGCTCTCACTTTTGCTTTCATCATTCTATTTTCTTTAATAGTCAACCATGAGAGCAGGAGATACATGGTTGGCTCCCACCTCAGGTCTCTGTGGTGACCAGGAGATCAAAGGAAAAAAAAAATTGACTTTGTTCTCTTTTTTTCCTGCTTTTTTTTTCCAGAAAAACAAATCAGTAGGGAGCATAGGGCTCTTTATATTTTTGGTAGGCATGGATGTATAGAAGATAAAGAACAGTGACACTTCACCTTCTAGTGAGCAAAGGAATGACTAATTACTATTTTCTTTCCTTCCCCTCCATTGAAAAGGAAATCAATTAGTATTGATTACTTTGATTTATTTTTAGTTTGATTATAGAATCTAGCTCCTTTTTTTGGGAAAAAATAGCCATAGCAATTAAGTTAAACTAAAAAAGATATTCTCTTAAGTTTATGTTATTTATAGATTTGATGAATAGATTGAGAAGACTTTATCATTTAGTATCATATAAGTTAGTAGATGAATAAAATAATCATAAGATTATAAGTATTTTTAAGACTGTTTACTTTTCTAGCAGAAAGGGGAAATGAACAGAGGTTAATTTCTCCTTTCTGACAGCTAAAAAAAGGTTGGCTAGAGGTTAAGTTTTCTTTTCAGTCTTAGTGGATAAGAACCATTTTTTTTTTCCTTGAGCTAACATCTAAATTAAGTAATGGGATGGAGAGGGGTAGGAGTAAGACGGGACAATCTGGAGAATTGACTGCTAACTACTGACCACAGGTTTTAGTTTTTTATTATGCTTTCTGGTTAAAAAAGGTACAATCTGCAAACAAAAACTTTAGGGATAGGATTAAGAAAGCCCGGGAGAAACTAATTATTTAAGTGACTTGTGTTGTCCAATTGAATTATGTTCAAAACAAATTTCTGTGTTTTTTTTAATTTTTCTTTTCTACTAGAAAAATTAGACATGCATATATGCATAGATAGTTTGTGATTTCACAGATTAGTAATGTTTTTGGCCATAGGTTCAAACTGTTTTCCAGAAGAGGTATACTTATTCATAATTCCATTAAAATGCATTAATGTCCTCATTTTCTAGTGGTACCTTCAATATTTGTTATATTCCTTTTTTGACAATTTTACTAATCAGTTACATGAAGTGGAAGCTCAAAATTGCTTTAATTTGCATTCTTTTAAATAATAATAATTCAGAACATTTTTCATAGGCCAATAATTTGTTTGTTTTTTTCAATCTTAAAAACCTTCTATTAGGGGCAGTTAGAGAGTGCAGTGGATAGAGCACTGGTTCTGGAGTCAGGAGTACCTAATTCAAATCCAGCCTCAGACACTTAAGAATAATTAGCAGTAACTCACTGTGTGATTTTACCAAAAAAAAAAAACAAAAACAAAAAAAACAAACCAAAAAAAAAAACACCCCAAAACAAAATAAACACACCTTTTAATGATAGTAATAATCATTATACAACTAGAATTTATATAGCATCTAACATTTGCAATTATTTTCATTTTATTCTCATATAATCCTAAGAGATATATGTTATTATCAATCACATTTTATTAATAAGAAAGTTAATACACATGTGGTTATCAGTAACTTGCCCAGATTCATATGGCTAGGCAATATCTGAGTTCAAATTTGAACTCAAATCTTCCTGCTTATTTTTCTCTACATTTTTTAGGCATCAAGACTATATTTCTATCAAACATGGAAGTTGGTTTAATCCCTTCTTTTCCTAGTTTGACAAAGAGTTTATATAATATTGGAATCATTTGCTCTTTAAATGTTTGATAGAATAAGTTGTAAATGTATTTGCTCCTAGATTCATTTTTTAAACTTTTTGAAAATGCATATATGGCTTGTTTCACTTTACCCTTGAGATTGCATTATGTATATTTTTGTTTTTCTGTTAATTTAGTTATTCATGTTTTATAACTATTTTTCATTTTTTTAAATTATCAGCTTTACTGACATAATCTTTTAAAGTAATTTCCTTCATTTTTCTTTTATTATAATTTATTAAGTATCATATTAATATAGTATATAATATTAACATAAGTAGCTATTGATATAGTACAATTAATAATGTAATACTAGAAGTTTGGATCCTTTGTTTAAAAAGAATCAAACTAATTAAAGTCTAATCTACTTTATTTTTAAATTTACCTTTTAGTTTTATTTATCAGTTTCATGTTTTTTTTTAATTTTGTTCATAACTTTGTTGATTATCTGAAATTCTGTTATGATTTTTAGTTGACTTTTTAATTTAATGGATTTTGTTTCCCTTTTATTTCTTGATCATTTACCAGTCTTTTTCTGAAAAAAAAAATCATGAAGAAGAACTGTAAGATAGGTTGTTATTTTAACTCAATCTTCCATTTTGGAGCCCTTTACATTGATTTCTTATATTAGATTAACTCATCTCTTTGTCTTCATTCTATCCTCTCAGAAACTCATCCTTTATAACCCTGCCATAGAGTTCCCATAGACTATAATCTTCCATATAGACTTGATGTCATTTCTCTAATCAAATTCCCTATCAACAGTAGCATAAAATAGCAATTCTATTCCTATATTTAAAACTCTCCACATTAGTGTCTTCCCTGTTTCCTACATCCTTAATTTACTGTATTTGATATATTTTATAATCTCATAAAATAGATAATGTGACAATAGTCTTTTTTTCCAATTTAATCATTTATTCTAACACTTTTACTAACATTCATATCTGCACATTCATGAACATGAAGTCTTGAGTTTCTCTATAGTCATTGTACAAAAAAGAAGTGTTGTATAAGCTTAAAAAATTTTTCATCTGTTAAAAACACACCAACTACTTTTATAAAGAAAAGGTGTACAATTTATCTCCTTCATGGACAATTAAGCAGTATGTCTAGTTTTCTTGGACCAATACTTATTAACCTTTACATAATTCAACTTCAGCTAATCTTATTTATAAATATTTTTTATCCTATCTAAATTGGTCTCATCACTCCCCAGATTTCTGTATTAGCTACAGGTAAATAGTACTTCAATAATTCCCATGTTACTTCTTTAATGAATTGTGCAGCTCTGGAAAATGCAGTGAATTTGTAGAGTGAGTCTGAATTCTATCACTTCTCCCACTTTTTGTCCAATTATTTCACCTCTGTTGGCCTTACTTTTCTATTCCTAAAAAACAGGAATGTTACACTAGATGATGATTTCTAGCTTTAGATTTTGTCTTTTCCTTTTATCCATATTAGTGTGTATCATCCCAGGGTTATTCCAGTATGATATCTGTCACCTCTATGTTTTATAAAGCAAAACAATAACAACAACAACAAAATCCTTTTCCCCCTCTTTGCTTTTAAACCCCTCTACTCATTTTTTAAAAATCTCTTTTTAAAATATATTTCCTAATTAATTAGCATTTTATTGTTAACTATGGAACAATATAGCAGAGAATACAGGGTGGGAATATTTCGTTTGGGACAAAAGTTGAAGGGAGTGAAAGTAATAGAAGGCTTCATTATTTTTCATAATTACTCTTGCTAACTGTTATCTGCCTCTGTTTATTCTATTCTCTCCTTTTCCCCATCCCTCTTTAAAAGTGTTTTACTACTGTCTACTTCCTCCCCAAATTTTTTCTATAATCCCCCATCTCCTTCCTTTACTGTAGGATAATATAGATTTCTATATCCAATTGATTATATGTATTATTCCTTCTGTGAGCCAATTCTGATAAGGAAAAAACTACACTCATACCCCTTTACGTTCCTCCTCTTCATCTCCCCTTAAAGCTTTTTTTTTTTTTAACTCTCTTTTATGTATAATAATTTATCCTACTCTAACTCTTCCTTTCCTTTCTCCCACTTCATTACTCTCACCCTTTAATTTTAATTTTAAGATATCCTTTGACAATCAACTAACATTTGTGTCATCTGTCTATGTATACACTCCTTCTACGTGCCCTAATAAATATAATATTCTTAATTAATAAATATAATGTTCTTAACTAGTACCATTTTCTTATGTGAATGCAAACTATTCAACTTGAGTGTTTTGTTTGTTTTTCAGAAGGTAATTGGGGTTAAATGACTTGCTCAGGGTCATATAGGTAGAAAGTGTTATGTCTGAGGCTGAATTTGATTTCAGGTCTTTCTTACTCCAGGGCTAATGGCCTATTCACTGCACAATCTAGTTGCCTGGAAACAGTTTGATCTGATTAAGTCCCTTATGACTTCCCTTTCCTATTTACCTGTGTTATACTTCTCTTGAGCCTTGAATTTGAAAGTCAAATTTTCTATTCAGCTACAATCTTTTAATTAAGAATGCTTGAAAGTGATTCTTGATTTTAATCCTAGCTCCTTTGTCTTCTGGAATATCATTTCAAGCCCTCAAATTCTTTAATGTAGAAGCTGCTAAATCTTTTATCATCTTGACTATTGTTTGAATAGTTTCTTTCTGGCTCCTTGCAATATTTTCTCCTTGACCTGGTAGTGCTAGAATTTGGCTATATTATTCCTGGGAGTTTTCATTCTGGGATCTCTTTCAGGAGTTTATTGGGAGCCTTTTATAACATATTTCTTTATATCTATATGTATCTATTTTATATATCTGGCTCTAGGACATTAGGGCAGTTTCCCTTAGCTATTTATTAAAATATTATTTCTAGGTTCTTCTTTTAATCATGACTTTCAGGCAGTCTAGTAATTTTTGAATTATCTAATTATCTCTTCTGGATCTATTTTTCAGGCCAGTTGTTTTTCCAATGAAATAGTTCACATTTTCTTCCTTTTTAAAAATTTTTGTCTCTTTGTTTCTTAATTTCTCATTAGCTTCCATTTGCTCAATTTTAGTTCTTAAAGCATTATTTTCTTCAGTGAGCTTTTCCTTTTGTCCAATTCTACTTTGGAAAGACATGTTTTCTTTAGTGATTTTCCCCTGAATTTGCCCATTATATTCTTTGAAGTGTTTTTCTCTTCAGTGAATTTTTCCATTTGACTAATTCTTCTTTTTAAGGCATTCTTCTCTTCATTGACTTTTTGCACCTCTTTTACTTTGTGCCTTATCTGCTTTTTAAGGTGTTATTGTTTGTGTCTTTTTTTACCAAGCTGCTGACTTGTTTTTCTTGATTTTCTTGCATAACTCTCATTTTTCTTCTCATGTTTCCTCTGCCTCACTCACTTGATTTTCAAAATCATTTTTGCCCTCTTCCATGGCCTGAGACCAATTCATATGTTTTGTTGGAGGCTTTGGATGTAGGGGCTTTTACTTTGTTATCTTCTGGATATGTGTTTTGATTTTCCTTGTCACATGGTAACTTTCTATATTCATATTATTTTTCTGTTGTTTGCTTGCTTTCCCAGCCTATTACTTGAAGTCTAACTCTTTGGTAAAGTAGAACTCTGCTTACAAGGTAGAGGAAGCAGTGTCCCAAACTTCAGGGGTTTTGTGCAGCTGTTTTCAGGGATACTTCTGAGGATCTGTAAGTTTTCAGTTCATCCCGGGTGCTATGATCTAGGAAGATCTATGATAGTCTCCTATGCTCTGGTCTGTGAGTGACCAAAAGCATTATTTTCTGCCCTGTATCTGTGAGATCGGTCTCCACCGAAGTGTTGCTACAAGCGCTCAACCTAGTAATATTATCCAGGAGTGCCATCCAGGCCTACAACCCAAATTCAGAGTTAAGAAAGAGATCCCCAGTAATCTCCTTCTGACCAGTTAGCACAAATAGAAAGAATGTTTTGAAGAAAGGGAAATGAGATAAAGAACCTATGAACTGCCTAGTCAGTGAGCAATAATACCTGTCCAAGAGCGAGACTTATAGGAAAATTTTAAATCTGTGAGATTGGAAAAGAATAATTGTTCTCTAGCCTATAAAGATGCTAGTAAATTGAGCTTAGAAATTCACCACAGATGCAACAGAGCCTCTTCAGTCTCAACCAAGAGTAACATATGTCCTAAAATTGCTTTTCCATTTAGATTTTCTTCTGAAATTAGAATGAAGATACAATCCTGGTCAACTGAGATCACAGAAAGTATCATCCTATGGATTGTGGCCATGAAAATCTGGATGATCTCTTTGCTCATAATTCCCATGTTACATCAGATGGCCTACTATAAATGCACTAGAAAGTAAATAAAACAAACAAACAAAAAACCCAAACAATTGTCCAAATCACTGAGGTCCACAGAGCCTTCTGAAAAAAAAATGAGAAAAAAGTCTGCGATGGCTGCTCCTTATGCTTTTCAAATTTTTGGCTTATTCCTTCAGGGGGCCATTGAATTTTATTTCATTTCTGAGTGTTTTTTGATATATTTTAGGTAAATTTTCTCCCTTAACCCAGTATTGCCTATATCAAGCTCCTTGCATCAGGGAGATTCAGCAAAATCCCTAAATATATTTAAATAGGAGAAGATCCTTTTAGAAGATACTTAAGGACCTTGCCATGAAAAGGGGGAATATGATAGGTTGAATTACTCCCTGTTTTCCACTTCCATGCACTAGTCTAGAAGACTAGTCCATTTATTCCCCATCTAAAAAAGGGTGCCACCAATTTGATTGGCCTAAGATTCAAGCTGTATTTCCCTTGACCTAAGCTTCCTGATTTCCTCTGGAATTTTGGCCTTGTTTCATAATCACTTAAGGGCATAAAAACCTTAATTATATATCATCTGGGACCTCCATATTGGTTTAGATGGAGGTCACCATGCCCTGTTCTGCTAATGAAACATGTTTCCCTATGGGGTCAAGGGAATATGTGTACATTCAAGCTAAGTGTTATAATATTTTTGTTCAGTATACTTTTAAGTCTATAACTTAGTGAATTTCATTTCATTAACTGTTGAATGATACAAAAATATTTCATCTTAATTTAACAAGGACCATCAATTTAAAAAGTTTTCATATTAAATCAACCCCATCCAACACACCTTGTTATCCTATCTTTCTATTTTTTCCAGTATAGTTTGTTTTTTCTAATCATTATTCTTATGGGATCTACTGGTTTCTTGATTAATAAATACAAACATTTTCATGTTTTACTTGTCCTTAAAACACTCCTTACCTGATCCCAAAGTTTCTAATAACTTTTATCAATTCTTTTACTTTTCAATATATTTTAAAACTTGTCTCATTAACTATTTCACAATTACATGTACTTGTTAACATTCTCTTGTTTCTCTTTGTAGTAAAATTCCTTCGTAAAATCTATGATTGTTATTTCCACTTGAACCAAATTCTTTTTTTCTTTATTCCTATGATTTCCTATGAAATTTCCTATGAAATCTAGCTTCACATCACTCATCTGAATCTTCTCTTGCCAAAAATTACCAATGACCTCTTACTTTTCAAATCCAATGACTTCTTGTCAATCTTCATCTTTCTTGACATCTTAATAAAATATGCCACTGCTGACTACCTGCTCCTCCTGAATATTGTCCTTTATAGATTTTCATGCCATCATTCTTCCTCGGTTTGTCTCCCTCCATTTGACCATTCCTATGTCTCCTTACTTGATAATCATTCAGATAATGTGGCTTAACTGTTTGTGTCTCAAGAATCTTTATTGAGCCTTATTATTTGGTGATTTCATCATCTCTCATGGTTCCAGTGATTCCCAAATTTTTACATTCAGCTTTAATTTCTCTCCTGAACACTATTTCCACATTACTAACTGAATTTAAGGCATTTGAAGTTCAATAATGTATAAGCATCTTAAATCTCAACTTATGTACAATAGAATTCAAGTTTCCTTTCCTTTCTCAAACCTTTCTTTCTTCCATACTTCCTAATTTCCATTCAGAACACCACTGTATCTCCCAGTCAATGTCAAATCCACACAATCAGCCATCCACATATGTAATATGCAATTAAATCTTTTTTCTACTTTCACCACATCTCTACATAGTTCCTTTCTTTCCACTCATATACCAATTTAGTCCAGATGTTCAAGAACTCTTGTCTCAACTATTACAATACTCTTTAATGTTTTAGGTTTTCTATAATCTTGCTTTAATGTACTTTTTTCAAATTTCTTATATATTTTGGCTCTTAATGCATTCTATTGGCTTGTCATATAGGCCTTTATACATTGCTCCTTACACATATTTCATTTACTATCTCTCTTTGCTTTTATTTACTGGTTTTTGTGACTGTAATTTTCTCCTCATTCACCTCCATTCATAGTAATACCAGATTCCCTCTAAGACTCAACTCAACTTTAGAACTTATAACTCTTATATATATATATATACATATACATATACATCTATATAAATTGATATAATCCTGTGTAAATAATTTCACTTTTCTTTGTCTCAGTTTCCTCATCTAAAAATGAAGGAGATTGAAGTAGATAATCTTTGAAGGTTCTTCAACTAAGATCAAAGATAAGAAGTAAGTTTCCATTTATCACACAATATTTGTAATAAGAATTTTTTGTTGTATAAAGCAACTAGAAACACAATAGGTTAGCATTACTTGTGGAACAATTAAAAAATATTGCGTGAATATAACAAAAAGAAAAACAGAATATGACAACTTTCAAGACCAATGGAAATACTCACATGAATTGAAACAGATGGAAGTAAGCAGATTCATGAACCTTTACAGAAATATAGAATATAAAGGGATAGAAAATAAACCAGAATACTATGTAATTGCAATGACCCAGATTGCCATAGGAATGGGATGAAAAATGATCATTTTTTTTTTCTTTATTAAAGAGGTTAGGGACTATAGCTATGGACTATTATGTCTATTGAAAGACACAGTCCAGTGTTCACTTTGGCAGCACATATACTAAAATTGGAATGAGACAGAGAAAATCACATGTTCCCTGCCCAACGATAACAAGCAAATTCGTGAAGCATTTCATAATTTTCAATAAATAATAAAGAAAAAGAAAGAAAGGCATAGTTGATTTGTTAGTTGTTGATTTTGTTTGTTGAATATGAAATTAAAAAAAAATAAAATCAATGAGTCAGATTAGGGATATTGGTATTGCCACAATATTACAAGGGAGTTTTCATTTTATTTAGTTTATTAACTAAATCAAAATAGAAACTGTCAAATAACATTAATTGATAGAATTTTTGAACCATTATCCTGTATAATTAATACATGTCAAAATTGATAGTTTAGTGAAGAAGAAAATTGTCACAAAATATAAATGACAGAAAATTTTTATTCAACATCAGAGAGTCTATTTGAATTTTTTCATTAAAAGTGTAAAACAATCATTCATTAACATTTTTGTGTACATTTAGACAGGATATTAAAGCATGTTTTAATAGATAAAAGAAGCCCAGAAGAAAATTAGCTCATTGTTTGTTTTTCTAGCTGCTGAGCAGATGATGAAATGTGAACAATTTTATAAATCCAAAGAAATGTCATAGACATTTTAGACCCAGTAATATACTCATTTATCTATAAGCTATTTTTCTTTAGAACAAGAGGTTCAAGTTGTTATTCCAAATTAGTGTTAAATAACCAAAGTGATTGCCTTTATCATTGAATTATTTGTTTCAGCAGCTTGTTTTAGCCAGAGTATTTTAGAACTTAAATACTCTAACTGAGAATATTTCAGTGCCAATGATGTTACTTTGGCCCAGTAACAATAGTAAAGTTATATTTGATCATCTCTGACCTTTCTCATCACCATAAGAAAGGGATCAGGGCAAGGTAAATTTTCTCTCCTGAGCTTCAGAAATCCACTAAGTCTGAAGGAACTAAACTCCACATGTCAGATGTTTTTATGTCTTTTGATTACCAAAAAGCTATGTCAGAGAAGTTATAAACAATTAAGTCCCAAGAATAACTTTGTCCTAAGTAGGCCCACTTTATGTTAATTGATAGAGTAGAGATGGGTCAGAGAAGGAATTAGTGAAACCATCACTAATCAATTAGGCCAATTATGCCTGAAGTACAATTTTGTTTTCTTTTAAGTGAAGCCTCCATGTTGTAGATGGAAATAAAAAAAAATTCAGGAAAAGATTGTTCCTATCACATAATACATAGCATAAGACTAACTTAAATTCTATCATCTGCCAAAACACTTTCCTAGCATTCTCTTTTTTTAATTGAACTTCATCAAAATGTACTATATTATTATAGTTTAGAATTTGCATGCATAAGTCACTAATAGATTGTAAGCTTTGTGAGGGTTGGAACTGTTTCTTATCCTACAAATAGTTGGTAATTCATAGACTTTTTAAAAATACTTAGTATATTAATTTGCAGACTGGAAAGTATTAACAAACTGCTCTCATTTACCTCTAACATATAGCTCATGAACTAGAAAAATCAAATAATCAGGTGAGGTTAGAAAATATAACTGCAGGTTATGATTAAAGAAAAAATAATAACTGGGGATCATAGTCATTAAAATTTAGATATTAAACTTATGGCTCTTATAAAAGAAAATAAGAGAAAAGCACATTTTGAGAGGTGAAGAAATTAAATATTGGCTAGATTTTAATAATGCACAGTGAATCAATTGTGAGAGTGTGCCAAAACTTTTAATACACCTATGAAAGCAATGATATTCAGCAAAATATAAAAAGCTTATAATACAAAAGAAATCAATGCAGCTAATCAGGTGCCTTCAGAGCTTAATAAGGGACAACCAAGTTCTTTTCTGTTTGTTTTGTTTTTATTAAAAATATTTAATAAAAAATGCCTTGAATAATATAATTGAAGTTGTTATAAAAAAGGAAAAAAAAAGATATGAGAAAAAGAAAAAAAGATAAATTTAGTAGGTCAATTTAAAAAAAAGCAAAATAAATAATGTATAATTTCAATTTTAAATACTGTTACCTTGATATATTGATGGATCTAGATGTAATGCCTGCACAAATACATAGGGCAACACCTCTGCAGTGAATAAGACTGTTCTTTATGTTATTACACTATTCTTGGCATAATTATTTTTTTAACCCAGGAAAATAATTTTATTTAAATTCTTTTTTATTGTTTTTTTTTAAATTTTTCTGATTATACATGTATATTGCTTTTCTTAACTACACATTTCTTTCTGAATTGTGTTGGGAGAGAAAAATCAGAACATAAGGGACAAACCACGAGAGAAAAAAAAAAGGAAAAAAAAGTGAACAGAGCATGTGTTGATTTACATTCAGTTTCCATACTTCTCTCTCTGGATGCAGATGGTATTTTCCTCTTTTATTATTAAATGTATTGCTTTTTATTAACACATTGCTTTATGAATCATGTTGGGAGAGAAAAATCAGAGCAAAAAGGAAAAACAATGGAAGAGATTAAAAAAAAAAAAAACAAAAAATACAAGTGAACATAGCATGTGTTGATTTACACTGCAACCCTATGTTCTTTTTCTGGAAGCAGATGACATTTTCTGTCCAATGTCTATGCTTTGGATCACTGAACCACTGACAAGAACCAAGTTTTTCATAGCTGATCATGCATATTCTTGCTATTATTATCTACCATGTATTCCTTGTTCTGCTTGTTTTGCTCAGTTCATGTAAATATTTCCAGGCCATTCTATAACCATCGTGTTCCTCATTTTTTATACAATAATAATATTACATTACCTTACTATACCATAATGTGTTCAACTATGACCAAATTGATGGTCATCTACTCATTTTCCAATTCTTTGCCACCACAAAAAGAGCTTCTACAAACATTTTTGCATATGTGGGTCTTTTACCTCCTTTGGGATTTTCCTGGGATACAGACCAAGTAATGGCACTTTAGGATCAAAGGGTATGCACAGTTTTACAACATACCCTTTGGGCATAGTTCCAGGTTGCTCTCCAGAATGGGTGAATCATTCTACAACTCCATCAATAATGCATTAGTGTCTCAGTTTTTCCACTCCCCCTCTACATTTATTATTATCTGAGATATGTGAAGTGGTTCCTCTGAATTATTTTAATTTGCATTCCTCTAATCAATAGTGATTTAAAGCATTTTTTCATGTGACTACAGATGGCTTTAATTTCCTCATCTGAAAATTGTCTGTTCATATCCTTTGACCATTTATCAATTGAGGAATGATAATCTAATCATTCTAATCAATTTGACACAGGAAACGCCAATTCCAGCTTCTGTGGTTTATCAAAAAATAGATTACTATAGGCCTTGTTTATCTACTCTATTCCTCTGATTCAACCACCATTCTGTTTTTCAGCCAGTACCAAATAGTTTGAATGACTGTTGCTTTATAATATAGTTTTAGGTTTGGTACTGCTAAGGCACTATCCTTTGTAATTTTTTTTAATTAATTCTTTGATATTCTTGACTTTTTGTTCTTCCAGATGAATTTTGTTATTTTTTCTAGTTCTATAAAATAATTTTTGGCAGCTTGATTGGTCTGGCACTGAAAGTAACCAATTTAGGGAGAATTATTTTTTTTTCTTATATTAGCTCAACCTACCCATGAACACTTGATATTTTTCAGTTGTTTAGATATGACTTTATTTGTGTGAGAAGTGTTTTGTAATTTAGTTCATATAATTCTTGGGCTTCTCTTGTCAGTTAGACTCCCAAATATTTTATTTTGTCTACATTTTAAATGGAATTTCTTTTTTTTTATTTCTTGCTAGTGGGCTTTGCCAGTTATATATGAAATGCTGATGATATTTGTAAGTTTATTTTATATCCTGCAACTTTGCTAAAGCCGTGAATTGTTTCAAGTAGGTTTTTGGATGATTTTCTAGGATTATCTAAGTATATCATCATATCAACAGATGGAGTTTTCCATCCAAAGTTTATTGGGATTACCTTGATCACTGAATCACTGAGAAGAACTAAGTCTTTCATAGCTGATCATAGCACAATCACAATATTACTGTGTACATTGTATTCCTGGTTCTCCTTGATTTGCTCACCATAAGTTCATGCAAATCTTTCCAGACATTTCTAAAATCAGCTTGTTCATTATTTTTTTGGAAACAATAATATTCCATTTTCTTCAAATACTACAATTTATTCAGTCATTCCCCAATTGATGGGCATCTATTTACTTTCCAATTCTTTGCCACCACAAAAGAACTGCTACAAACATTTTTTGCACATATGGGTCATTTTTTCCTTCTTTATGATTTCCTTGACACACAAACACAGTAATGGGACTGCTGAATCAAAGGGTATGAACATGCCTTTGGACATAGTTCTAAATTGCTCTCCAGATTGGTTGGATCATTTTACAACTCCACCAACAATGCATTAGTGTCCCAATTTTCCCACATCCCTTCCAACATTTATCATTTCTTTTCCTGTCATTTTAGCCAAGCTGAGTGGTGTAGAGTGGTATTTCAGAGTTATTTTAATTTGCAATTCTCTAATCAGTAGTGATTTAGAGCATCTTTTCATATAAGTATGGCATAATTCTTAAGGCCATTTTTCTTAGAAAGAATTTGTGTAATCTAGCTGTCTTTCTTTGTAGTCAGGGATTGCTAGGACCTTGTAAAACTAACAGATGATATAATACAGATTTTTTTTAAACCCTACTGAAGTAATATTTAATTTGCTTGACCATGAGGCTTTTTTGTAACCTTTTCATCCCCTCTTCAAACCTACTGGCTCCTGCTTCATTTATTCACCACTCCTACTGAAAACTTTTCCTGTTGCAAAGCAAAAATCAAAAGTATTCACTAGGTGTTCATTCTTTTTCCTTCTCATTTCATATCACTCAGATGTTTTCCCATACAATGTCTTCCTTCACTCCTGCCTCACATAAAGAAGCATTTATTTTCCTTTCCAAGGCTAACCCCAATCTATGCAACCTTTATTTCCTTCCATTCCATCTTCTCCAGTTGATTAAGCCTTTTCATCCTCATTATTTCACCAATCATCTACATCTCCCCATGTACTTCCTTATTTCCTGTAGAAACTCTTAAATCTTTTCCATCTTCAAAATCTTTATCACTTGATCTGTGTACCGTCTTGATATCCTAAATCTGTTTTTCTTTTTATTCTTAAGTTCTTTAAGAAATCCATCTACAATAAATTCCTTTCCTTTCCCAACATCCTCTTCTTAATCCTCTAGAATATTACTTTGATCTCATCTTTCAAATGAAATTACTCTGTCTAAAGTTATATGTCATCTATTATTTGTCAAATCAAATGGTCTTTTGGTTAAAGTTAAAATTTATTTTTCTAAATCTTTCTGTAGCCTCTGACAGTATTGATCACCCTCTTTTCTATGATATTCTCTTCTATCTAGATTTTTAATACAGTATTCTCTCAGTTTTCCTTTATGCCTTTTCAGTCTTCCTTTGTGGCCTCTTTATTCTTGTCATGCTCCTTGATCATGGATGATCCTCAAGGCTCTGTCTTGGTCTTTCTTCTTGATTTCTCCTCCTGTACAGCTTGTCTTGAAATATTTATATTTGTATATTATATATTTTTATTACATAAAATTTTTATTTATTTTATATAAATATTTATCAGTCCCCCTGCATTTGAATATCTTTTGTATGTAGATTATTCTCAGGTTTCAGAAACATTGTCTATCTCTTTTTATATCCATATAATTAAAGAGATTTGGGAAGCAGAAAGACCAGGAGAGGCAAACATATTTAAGTCTTTACAACCTTTTGTAAAAGACTGATTAGATAAATGTAAAATAGGATCAAGAACTTAATCAATTTCCTTACTTAGATGCTGATTAGGTGATTAGATCTGAGTTCACCACATAAATGCCACTCAAAGATTTTGTAACAAGGGAATGATGGTAATTTCCATGGACATGACCGACAACCAGTCTTGCTGCCCTATATACAATCTTCCTTCATCAGCTTTGAAGTATATTATAAAACAAAAAAAACAAACAAACAAAAAAAAAACTCCAAATGTGAAACAATAACAGTTTTAGTCATGCTATTTACTACTGATGTAGTTATTTGACCTCTCTGGGTCTCAGCTTTGACATATGCAAAATAAAAGTGTTGGATTAGATATTTTCTAAGGTCTGTTTTAGCTATAGATCACTGTGTGCTATGATCACAATATTGATTTAGTTAAGTATGTTTGTGGAAAACAATTGCAATTTAAATAAGGTTTATGTTTTGTTCGGAGGGGCATGGTCTGCAAATTAGAAGGTAGAAAGATAGGTATATTAACCCCTCTGCTTAATAGTCTATTTCCAGTATAACCACACATATTACACCCCAATGTTCCCTGACTTCAACCTTTCTGTGCTGTATAAGCTCCTAAGCTTTTCCTTCAGAGTCATGCATGGATGCTTCTTAGAGAAGAAACAACTTACCTTCCCTAGATAACCCCAGCAGCCAGTTTGCAGGTGCCATTGGAAAAAAAAATCATGTTCTATCTCTTAATCCAGTATCCTCCAGAAAGAAAAAAAAATCTTGATGAACTGGTTGTTCTTCTCAGACCAAGTCATTTAACCTGTTGCTTCAAATGTACAATGGTATGAGCACTAATACCTACATCCTAGGGTTGTTGTAAACATCAAATGAAATAATATTTGTAAGTACACAGCACAGTTTTTGGCATAAAGTGTTATTTAAATGTTTATTCTGTTTCTCTTCCTTCTTCCCCTTCCCAATTTCACTCTTAATTTTTAAGAAAATACAATCTGTGTATATAAACAAGAATACAAGTTTTTGTTTTGTTTTGTTTTTCAGCTTCAGCTTTCTCTCTACTACCTCTGTGCATTTCTAAATGCCTAGAAGAGGTTATTTTGACATCTACCACTTGCCTCAACTATCTTTCTCGGAACTTTTCCAACATGTTTCTTTAAGTTGCTTTCTCCCTGTGATTTTGTGGACACCTTCCATTACTATGTAAGAGTCATCAAGATCAGCCATATTAAACTTGGATTTTGTCATTACACATGCTATGTACCTCCAAGACCTTTGAAAAAATGAGAAAAGTGAATTGATTTTATCCTGTAATTGATTTCATTTTGAATCACTACCGACATTTTTTGTAAGTACCTAAGTCATGTTTCATTTGTTTCTGAGTTAAGTTTGGAAGTTCAATTTTCCTCTAATCACTGCTCTATTCTTGTGTCAAGGAAATCTGTTATCCTTGAAGGATGCAGGTGGATGCCAGGAAGTCTGGCCTGTTATCTCTGTAGTAATGACTGTGCTTTAAGAAAATTTGGTCTCTTATTGCTGTGACATTAACTAGCCATACAGGTAGACAACACCAATGAACTTTTCCATAGTGACAAGATGGAAAGAGGGGTTATTGTTAACCTTGTGTCTCAATTTTTAGGCAATATCGTTTCCCACATCTATCATGTTTCTGACTTTATAACCAATTCTATTGTTTTCCCATTTGTGATGCTATCTTTTTGCATGCTCTTCCTCTTGTCTAAAAAATAAAATTCAAGTTCACCTTCAGCATTTTTTGGCTTCGTCAGGAGCTAAAGACCCCTTTTATTGGTACTCCTAGCTTTAGCAATAAGTTGAACTGGCTCAGAAATATATTGCCTCTGTTTACCTTAATTTCAATCATTATAACTGTTCTATTTTAATTCCCTTTAGGGATTGTCTTCCCCCATCAAAATGTAAGTTTCTAGATCACAGAAATATTTTTATCAGTAGAACTTAGTATAGGGTCTCCCATATAGCAAATGCTTAATAAATGCTTGCTGACTTTGACTAAAAACTTCCTTCACAGCTGATTCACATCTCACTTTTTTTCCAAATAGATTCCTAAATCCCCTATCCCTCTCCTGTCTTTTGTAAAATATTTTGTCTTACACTTATTTGGGTTAAAGTAGAATACTCTCTTTCTCACCTTATTAGTATATTTATTTAGGGCTAGATCATTGTCATTTTCCACCTCCCCCCCTACTATGTGCAGAAACTTAGCACTGTTGAATTCAATTATATATATTTGAATGGCAAAAAGCTTCAGGTGAAGGTTATGACAGTTATGACACAGAAATTATCACTTCAGTAAAAATGAAAAGGAGACTACTAAAAACTGAAATTCTGTAATAATATTCTTATATATTCCATTGCTCTTTATTTATAATTTCTTTAACCCATTTATCAAGCTTCTTTTGTCTGTCTTCTCCCCAGGCCTTGAAACAAAAACTGACAGCTGTGATTGCACAGGAAACATCAAAACTTTTTTTTTTCTGTAGTCCTAGGAAGGTTAATTTTTTTTAATAGTCAAATTCATATTATTATACACAATTACCAGACTCTTTTTCAACAGTTTTTTTTTTTTTTAAACTGCTGTATCAGTGAGGAAAAAAATCATTTAGGGAGGATGAATTGAAATAAAAGGCAATTGAGATATCTGGAAAAGAATTTCATAGACCCACATTTAAACATGCAAATGAGTGATTTTTTTTGTTCTTCTATTTTTCTTATGTAAATGCAACATATGCAACATTTAAAGAACAAAAATGCATTTATAATCGGTGTGATTTAAGGAGGAAATTGCATAAGCAAAGTTAAACAAAAGTGCTTTAGTCACTGCAACAGAAGTGAGAACCTGCTTTTTATGCATATATGATAGAAGTTACATAGGATCTCACACTTAGTATATATAGCTGCAAATGCTTGATGATATTTCTCTAACTTCTTTGTTTTTACCCCAATTTCAGCCTCAAATGGGTTGATTAGTAAGGAAGAAGCAAGGTCTCAGCAGATGGTTGTCAGAAATATGCTTACCTCAATAATGCAAGGAAAAGTTAGTGCAAGCATTCATTTCACAGTTGTATCTGGAATAAAACATCACTGCATTAAGATGCCAGAAGGAATCAGCATGGAGAACATTTTATAAATATAATTCATGGTTATGAGGTTTAGATTTTAGAAATATTAAATACATAAAGTATGTGTGCAAAAGACTTAACCAAAGCCTATAAATTACAAGCACTAAACAACAGTCATAAGCTTCAAATCTTCCATAAACTTGCCAAATAACTCCTAACACCTCTGCAACAATATGATCAAATGCAGCCAATGCAGGGAGATTAATTGCAAAAATATTAAGCCAGATGCCTAAAGACTTACAGCTTATTTGAGTTGCAAGTCTTCTCCACAAACATACTGTACTATTTATTAGCTGACTTCAACAATGCCTAAGGTAGTTGAACTGAATAATTGAGGGAATCAGACCACAGACAACTTGCATTTTTCCAACATTATATTAGAACATTATAAACAGCCACCATTATGCATTTGTGAAATATTAAAATAGAAATGATTAGTATTATCATAATGTCATAGATCTAGATCTAGAATAGATTTTGTTATTATTGTTGTTCAGTCATATCTGGCTCTTTGTGACCCCATTTGGGGTTTTCTTGACAAAGACACCAGAGTGCTTTGTTGTTTATTCTCCAGTTCATTTAGAAATGAGGAAATGGAGGCAAAAGGGATTAAGTGACTTACCCAGAGTTACACAGCTAGTACTTATCTACATACTTATATAGATATCTAGATAATAGATACTTATCTAAGTTCTGATTTTAAATCAGGTCTCCTTCATTCTATCCAATGTATTCTATCCAATTTATTTGCTACCTGCCCTAGCTGTTCAACTCCCTAATTTTATCAATTAATAAGCTGAATCCAGAGAGATCAAATCACTTGCCCAAAGTTGTTACTGTTGTTCTGTCATGTCCTGTATTTCATGACCCCATGGACTATAGTACACCAGAATTTTCTCTATTCCCCTATGTTCTGTAATCTGTCCAAGCTCATGTTCCTTGCTTTTATGACTCTATCTATTAATCTCATCCTCTGCCATTCCCTTCTCCTTTTGCCTTTAATTTTTTTCCCAACATCAGTATCTTTTCCAATGAGTACTGTGTTGTGTAGCCAAAGTATTTAAAGTTTGGCTTTAGTATTTGACTTTCCAATGAATAGTCTGAATTAATTTCTTTAAGTATTGACTAATTTGTTCTCATTACATTCCAAGGGACTCTCAAAAAGCTCCACAATTGAAATTTGTTGACGCTCTGGGATTCAGCTTTCTTTATAATCCAACTCTCATAGTCATGCATTGCTACTAGAAAAACAATAACTTTGATTATATAGTTCTTTATCTACAAGGTGATTGATATTTCTGTATTTTAGCATACTGTCCAGATTTGCCATAGCCTTCTTTTTTAAGGAAAAAAGTATCTTTTAGTTTCATGACTTTAATTTTCTCTATAGTGATCTTTGAGTCCAAAAATGTGAAATCTGATGATTTCATTTCTTATTCTTCTATTTGCCAGAAAGTAATTAAAACAGTAGTCAAGATCTTAGGGCCCATTTAAAATAAGTTTTAAGCTAGCTTTTCTACTCTCCTGTTCTACCTTCATCAAGAGGCTTCTTAATTCTTCCTTACCTTTTATCATCACAGTGATATATGAGATTGCTGATATTTCTCCAAGAAATCTTAATTTGGCTTTTGATTCATCCAAGCCAAAATTTCACACAATGAAATTTGAACATTAATTAAAAAGGTAAAGTGACAATATAGAACTTTTTTATACTTCTTTTTCAATCTTAACCCAATCAGTTGCTTCATGTCTGGTTCTAACTGTTGCTTCTTAAGTCTACATACAGGTTCCTCAAAAGGCAAGTAAGATGATCTAGTACTCCCATCTTTTGTGATCTACCACATTTTGTTTTGATTGCTTCAATCAAAGATTTTAGTGTATTCAATGAAGCAGAAGTAAATGTTTTTTTTGTTTGTTTCTTTGTTTTAGTTTTTGCTTTTTTTTTTTCCTTAGGACTTGCTTGTTTTCTGCATAATCCAGGAAAAGTTCATGATTTGGTCTCCATTTCCTGTCTTTTTGAAAACTTGTCTTCTCTTCTGGTAATTTTCAGTTCACATATTGTTGAGGTCCTGCTTATAGAACATAAGTGTTAATACTAGAGCTAAAATTTGACTCCAGGTTCTCTGGCTCAATATTCAGCAATATTTTGATTACTATTTATAAGAATACCAAGAAAATGCCAAACTGGGGACTTGGGTACATGGGGAATTACGATGAATTCATGGTATAAATGAATTTCCAATCAAGTTTGTTTTTTGTTGCATTCTGTTGTACTCAAGAATTCTTGGTAAAAGTGTCCCTTTTTTCCACTAACTCGTTATGTGGATTTGCTCATATCAGTTTATTCCTATAATGGTTGACTAAGTGATTGCTATTACCTCCTGCAGCAAGAATATACTAGGGATTCATGTAATAGAATAAAAAATAAATTCCCATTATTGTAAAAATTAAAAGCTAAATTAAGCAGCTATGTGGTACAGTGCTAAGAGTGCTAGACATAAAGTTAAGAAGGTCTGAACAAAAATTTATTTTAGATCTTTACTATCTATGTGAATCTAGACAAATCATTAAACCACTATCAGTGTTAGGTAATCAATCCAAAAATGGGAATACTAATAATATCTATCTGACAGAGTTATGGTAAGTTTTCTTTTTTTAAATTTCCAAATGAATTTTTACTTTATTTATATAATACACATTTCTTTATGAATCATGTTGGGAGAGAAAAATCAGAACAAATGGGAAAGTAACAAGAGAGAAAAAAAAACAGAAAAAAATAAATGAACATAGCATATTTTGATTTACATTAAATCTCTATAGTTCTTTTTTCTTGATGCAAATGGCATTTTCTCTGCAAAAATTATTGGGATTTTCTTGGGTCACTGAACCACTAAAAAGAACCAAGTCTTTCATATCTGATCATAGCACAATCATGCTGTTACTGTGTATAATGTATTACTGATTCTGTATCACTTCATGTAAATCTTCATGTAAATCTTTCTAGGCCTTCCTAAAATCAGCTTGTTTGTCATTTTTGTAGAACACTAATATTTCATTGCTTTCATATACTATAACTTATTCAGATATTCCCCAATTAATGGGCATATACTCATTTTCCAATTCTTTGCCACCACAAAAAGAATTTTTACAAACATTTTTATACCTGTGGGTCCTTTCCCCTAAATTTTATGTTTTCCGATACAGACCCAGTAATGGTATTCTGGGTTAAAGGGTCTGTACAATTTTATAGCCCTTTGGGCATAGTTCCAATTTGCTCTGCAGAATGGTTGAATCCTTTCACAACTCCACCAACAGTGCATTAGTGTCCCAGTTTTCCCACATCCTCTCCAATATTTATCATTATCTTTTCCTGTCATCATAGCCAATCTGAGAGTTGTGAGGTAATAACTCCAAGTTGTTGTAATTTGCATTTCTCTAATACTAGTGACATAGAGCATTTTTTCATATGACTATAGATGGCTTTAGTTTAGTCATCTGAAAATTATCTGCTTATATCATTTGACCATTTATCAGTTGAGGAATATCATATTCATATAAATTTGGCATAGTTCTTTATATATTTTAGAAACATAATTTTCCAGTTTTCTTGCCATTTTTTTGTGAAATAATGTTTTTATTTCAGCAGTTGAAGTTTAGGGGTTTATCAAATACTGGATTAATATTAACATTGAATATTGTGTCAGGTATATCTCATTTATTCCACTGATCCACCACTTTATTTCTTAGCCAGTACCAAATGATTTTGATGATTGTTGCTTTAAAAGTCTAAAGTCTGGTACTAATAAGGCTTTGTATTTTTTTTTCACTAATTCTCTTCATATTTTTGATCTTTTGTTCTTCCAGATGAATTTTGTTATTTTTCTAGCTTTAAAAATATTTTTGTTAGTTTGATTGTTATGGCACTGAACAATTAGACCAATTTGAACAGAATTGCCATTTTTATTAAAATAGCTTAGCCTACTCATGAGCAATTCATATTTTTCCAGTTGTTTAGATCTGACTTAATTTGTGTGCAAAGTGTTTTGTAATTGTGTTCATATATGACTGGGTTTGAACTGGCAGGTAGACACCCCAAAATTTATTTTATCTACAATTATTTATCTATTTCATCTGTCTATTTCTTGGCTTTGTCAGCAATGTATAGAAATGCTAATGATTTGTATGGATTCATTTTTTTCTTATAACTTTGCTATAGCTGTTAATTGTTTCAACTAAGTTTTTGGATGATTTTCTAGGATTCTCTAAGTGTATCATCATGTCATCCTCAAAGAGTAATAGTTTTATCTCCTGATTACTGATTCTAATTATTTTAATTTCTTATTCTTTTCTTATTGCTAAAGCCACCATTTCTATTACAATTTTGAATAATAGTGGTGATAATGGGCTTTCTTATTTTATTCCTGATCTTACTGAGAATGTGTTAGGCTCCTCTCTATTATGAATAATGCTTGCTGTTGGTTTTAGATAGATGCTGCTTCATTTTTTAAGGGAAACTCCCTTTATCCCTATGCTCTCCAGTGTTTTTAATAATAATTGATGCTGTATTTTGTCAAAACCTTTTTCTGCCTCTATTTTACTTTTGATTTGGTCAATTATGGATATAATTTTTTCTGATACTAAACCTGTCCTGCATTCCTGGTATAAGTCTCACGTGGTCATAGAGATTTCATTTGACCTTCACAGTAATCCTAGAATGTTATTATTATTATGATGTTATTATTATCTTCATTTCCCAGGTGAAGAAACCAAACATGTTACATGACTTGCACAGTGTCTCACAGCTCAGATTTTCCTGACTCTTGGTTCAGCACTCTTTCTTCACTAATCCACATACTTGTCCCTGGTAAAGGAAGTAAAAATATGTACCATTTTGTTATTTTTAAATTTGGTTTTATCTTTAAGGAGGCCCCTAACATGAGATTTAATTGATAAACATTGACAAATTAGATATTTAAATATTTCTGAACACCTATGCAATCTCATTAATGCAAATACTATTTTACCAGCAAAGATTAGTTACTCATCCACGGATTTTCATCTTCTGTGATTTTTGTCTATATTTTGCTTCAATTTTTCACAGGGATTCATGCAATATAATAACACAGGATCTTAGATTTAGAACTAAGTCATTTTGAGGGATACCTGGTCTACCCTCTGATTTTCACAGAAGCAAAATCTAAAGGTCAGAAAAATGTAAGTTACCAGCCCAATGTCATATGGGTTATTAAATGGCAAAGCTAGTACTCATACACCAGATTTTTTGACATTGTAAGGATACCAACTCATTTTTAGACTGTCCTTTAATTATTCTTCAGTCTAGTGTTAGAACTGACTCAACTCCTTTGCACCTCTCATCCCATCATCTGTGATAGATCATAAATTTAGTTTATGTCATAAACTTTGTGTTTTAGTGTATAAAATATATCATATTGATTGTTTTCTCAGGGAGTGGGATAGGGACTAGAGGAAGGGAGAAATTTAAACTAAAAATTAAAAAGAAAGAAAGAAAGAATGTTAAAAGTAAATACTTTTTCCCCAAAAAAGGCAGTTTAACCTACAACTGAAAATTTAGGGTTTAAGGCTTTTTTTTTCTAGTCAATTATGGTGATCTTTTTAAACATAGTATGTGCATTTCTTTACGCTACTATTTAAATTAATTGCTTTCTAACCCTCAACCCAGGCTTCACACTGTTGTATCTGTAATTTTCCTAATGTACATAGAAACTCTTACTTGAAATGGATCTCAGAAATCATCTAGTCCATTGTTGTCCAATTCAAAAAGAAATGAGTGCTATTTCATAAGGATTAGTACATAAGGATCCCTATAAGAAACATACTGTTTAAGAAAGTCATGTTTTAAACTAACCTATATTCTATTGTATTTTTATTTATTTGTTAAATATTTCCCAGTTACATTTTAATCTGGTTTGGGCTGCACTCAGAAGTGTTCTGAGTTGTGAGTTGGATCTCACACTGATCTGATATATGTCATTCTTCCTTAAAAGAAATCCTCTCTAAAACTTCATTGACATGGAAGATAACATTAGGGTTAAAAATAAATTCATCTCTAAGGTCAAAAGATCATGAATTCTTTTTCCTTGTTGTGGATCTTTTTGCACTACAGGGTCAAGAGAAACACCCAAAAGCAGTACAAGAGAGTGATCTGAATGTCATAAAAAGATTCTCTGATAAAAACTTAAAATCTTGCTGCATTTAGGAAGCATATAAGCATTTCAATTGTGTACATTTCTGAATTATTTGAATTTGAAGAATATGGAGTATAGCAAAATAATACCTTGAATTCCTATTACACTTATATTCAAAATATGATGCAATTTGTTATTAAGTGGTGTTGGTTCTAGGTTTTGTTTGAGCTGCTTGTCCATATCATTTCACTATTCAAAAATATTTAATGACTCCTTATTGCCTATCAGATATAGTATGTAATTATGTTTCTATCCATAACCCTGGGCACTATGAATAAAAAATACAATGTGAACAGAGAATTGAACTTGAGACAAAAGTTCAGATATTGAATGTTGGTTTTAATATTTACTACTTTTTGAAATCTTAGAAGGAATTATTAAATATATGCTGAATGAACATCTAGAAAATGAAATAATGATAACAGAGGCAAAATAAAAAAAGATTCAAGACATAACTTTGGATTAAACCCCTGTATAACAGACCAAAAAGAAATGATGTCATCAATAGAGACTGAAAAGTAGAAGTCAGATTTATATAAGGAGACTAGAATCATAAATGGATTTTTAAAAAAAAAAAAGCTTTTGAAAAAGAAAATGTCCAAGAGAAGAAGGTAGATAAAAGTGATAAAAGTAGCATAGAATTAATAGAATATAGGTCTATCAAAAAACCATCACCTATGAGACAAAGATAGATAAATAGGTAAGTAGTTAAATAACTAGATAACAAATATGTTTTATGTATATATATATATATACATATATATATGGGGGTGGGTGTGTCTACATCTACATATACACAGATATATGTGTAAATGTGAATATCATTTCTATTTATATATGCATGCTTTATAAAACATTATAATGTTTACAAAGAATTTTATAATTTTTTTTTTAATTTTATCTTCACAACAACCCTGGGACACAATTGCCATTAGTATCACCTCTATTTTAGTAACAAGCATTTGGTAAAGCAAATCAGTAGTTAAAAGACTGAATCAGTTTCAAATGATTAATATATTAAACTGAATTATGATTTAGATTTTCCTGAATCCAGGTTCAGTGCTCTATTTTTCTATATCATCATCATTGTTTGCTGTGCCACCTAATTACCTCTATGGATGGTGCATTTATTAAACATCATATGCTAGACCTTGTGTTTAATTCAGACAAAACAATTACAGGCAAGCAAAATCACTCCTTGTTCTCAAGAAGCTCTAATGGGGGAATGAAACATATAAAAGGGTAATAGAAAGTAGATATGTGAATCTGAATAAAAGCATGATGTGGAGACAGGCAAGGAAAATTGAAAAGGTCTCAGACTTGGCAAGATGAGTATTAGGAGATTATTGGCAAGACGTGCAAGGATAACTATAAAGTTAGAAGCCAAGTATTAATAAAGAAATAGGTAGTGAGTTAGAAGGGGCAGAAAGTACATCTATTAATTCTGTGAGTTTGATAGTGTAGAATAAATATTCAAAAGAGATATGGAGGAATATCTTAAAGCAAGGGAAGAATCAATACATGTATTAGAAGTAAAACTTAATTATGGGAAAGGATTCAGTAGATAATGGAACACTATAGAGACAGAAGAATAGAGAGATAAAGACAGAGAAAGACAGATGTATACAGATGCAGAAAACTGGAGGGAGGAAGAGGGAGACACAGAGAAACTTAAAAAAGACAAAGACAAAGCCAGATAGGGTTAGGTGTAAAAGCAACAGTGTTAATTTTGATAAAAAAAATTACTCACATCGTCCATGTTTATACTACAGGATTTTAAAAAATGACTTTAGATAGGGAGAATTTTAAGATGTGGGTAAGGGGAGATGAGGATGCTTATAACCAACAGTTTAAATTTTCTCAATCACTTAAAACACAAAGCCACTTAAAGAGAAATTTTTCTGGTCTGGGTGTCTTCCTTAAATGGAAACTTCAGGAAAAATTAACTAATAGGAAAAGGGATTTTCTAGAATGCTTCTCAGAACTCTCAAAAATAAGGTTGCAGCCAAAGCATGGGAATAACGTCCATACGATCAGGAAACTGGTGAGTTTTGGATTCTGGCAGAACACATGAGCTACAGTGGGCTGAATAGTATGCAAACAAAAAGATTTCCAAGTAGTATTTACTTTCCAAAGTTGGAAGACTTATGGGAGTCTATCCTTTCCAACCCCTCCAGCTTAGATGAAAAATGATCTTTTCTTTGATATACCCAAAAAGTGAAAATCCAAAGACTTGAATTGACATGGGCCTACATTTTCAAAAGAATATTACACGTTTGGATATTGTTCATTGTTCTGTTTTTCCTTATATAAATTAAATCTGTCTTAGCAACATCTGTTCATTTCTTCTGATTTTAGTCTTGGGGTCAATGTGCACAGAAGGCCCCTTAAGCAAGAAGAAATGGAGATTATATAATCAGTAATTAGATATGTTTGTAATGTAATATTTTGATTTAGTATAATCTCCTAGAGGGGAAGAACTATTTTATCTTTGTCTTTGTATCCTAAACAGCAGTTTTTTTTTTTTTTGCTCCAGGTCATGCATTTATATCACTTGAAACTTTCCATGATGAAGATTAAGTCAGTTAAGATCAAATCTGGTTATGATATAGTTTTTGTGAATTCCTATGTGTGTATGCAATGAAAAGGGCCTGAAACTTTTTATCAAAAGACCAGAATCACAACCTTTGTTCTATGATTTACTAATTACAGGACCTGAAATATGTAATTTCTCCTTCAAACTTCTCTTTAATCTTATTTAAAATGGGGTGATACTTATACCAAAGACCTCATAATACGGTTGCAATAATGAAATAAAAAAGGACATTACAAACTCCGAAATACAGTGTGAATGGGAGGCAATACTATTGTCATCTTTATCTTTTTTTCCCCAGATAGCTGCTCTATTTAGCCTCCTAGCCCCATGAATGGAACTATAGACTTGAATCTTTAAATTGGTTATGTATCTAATACATATAACATGAAAGGTGGATAGAGCACTGGTCCTGGAGTCAGGAATATGTGATTTCAAATCAGTTCTCAGACATTAACAAATCACTTAAAACATGATATGATAAAATTCTGTAAGGTCATATAACCATATTGAATTTCTACAATTTAGCAAAAAACTCAAACTTTAACAGTAGTAATTAACTAAATAGTTATAAGAAAATTTCTGACAGCTTTATTGCCTCTATTTACTTAAGATAAGCAGCATGTCAAGTAAGAAGGTGTACCTAGCATTAATGGTTGGCTTATTCCAGCTATATCTTTAATGTTTACTGACCTGTTTATTATTTTTTCTAATATAGATCTTTCCCATATGTTATATCTTCTTTGATATATAAATCTTTACCTTCCCATTCTGATTTCTATAAAATTCAATATATCCATCTTGATGATGTAATTAAGAATTATAAAAAGTTGCTGAAAAGAATACTCAAGGCTCACTAGTTTTGTATGTACTGAGTGTGCTATAAGAATATAATTAACCATTGTTTTTCTTTCTCCCCAGATATCTGTATATTGATTATTTTTGTTTGTCTGTAGTACATTTTTTATCACATTTGCCTGTTTTCTTATCTGTAAAATGGGAATAATAATAGCAACTACTTCCCAGGATTGTAGTGAGGATAAAATGAGAAACATAAAATTCTTAACATGGTGTCTGATATAAATCCCAGCTATTATTACTAATTAAAATTTAATAAAAATAATTACATTAAGCATGGCGGTAACTTAATTTTTTTCAAAAGTTACTTATAAATAAAGTATATGTCTGGGAATGTTAATTTAATTATGCTAGAAATAGAGATAGTTACCTGTGATGAAGAGAAAAACAAAAGTAATGAAATTCATATAAATCCATCTGTGTCTGAATTCTACAATGTCCCCATCCAAATGGCCCCAGTGTCTGCCTAATTAATAAATATATTGGCAGCTGGAGGTTCAGCTGCTGCCTTTGGTGGTCATTCTGTTTGTTAATTACCTTATGTCTAAACAATTTCTTCTAAACTTCCTTATGCAATCCTTGCTTAGTTCATATTGATTCTGGAACTAAAAAAAAGTAATCTCAATAAAAATTCAGAATATCTTTCTGTGTGACTTTCATCAGCACTTTCATCAGCAAAATTCATAAATCAAATTCCCTAACTTTCTTCATTACTTAAGGTTTGAATGTGTTTTCTCAATAATGCTGGCTTCAGATGTAATTTTTTAAAATGATACTTTATTTTTAATATCCAGAATTGTATGCCTCATAGCAAATTTGGTTTTGCAGAATACAAAATTCTGCATAGTCAGCCTTATCCTACAGATGATCTTAGGATACTTTTTTCTACAAATATTTTGCCACTGGCACTACTAGTGACCTTAAATCACCACATTGATTTATGTTATAAAGATATTTAATAAATGTCTATCATTATGAATAAAATTTTCAACAAAATTTCCATTTTCCCATCACCATAGGTTAATATTAACAACCTCTTTCAATGCTATTTAGAGTGTCATCCTAGATCTTAGATATAGGAAGACCTGATTCCAAATTTTGCCACTAATGCATAATATGTCCCTTTGCACATCACTTAACCCTTCACTATCCCAAACCACTCATTCTGATTATAAATTACACAAAAGACATGACTTGCCTTTTCTAGACAGAGTTTCCACAATGCAGGTTTCTTATAATAACATAATCACTAGACCAGATGCAATAATAATAAAAATAATTATCATTATTACAATTATTATTATCATCATCATTACTACATAACATATATAGAAGTCCACTGGAGAAATACAATAAAAAGCATGCAAATTTTTTTCAAGAAGTGGTAAAATTTCTAGGCATAATTATCCAGATTATAGGAAACACTTGAAAAAATTTTAGCGTGGTGCCTACATGAGTCAATGGGAGCATGAGTGAAAGTGAGAGTTATGTGTCACAGCTTGTTCCTGATTCTTGACTTGAGATGGTTTCTGGGGAGGGGGTGCCTAAAAATTAGGAAAAATGTATTTGGTTACATATACACAAATTTCCTACTTAACATTATTTTGTTCCTTTATCTTTTATACTAACAATGATCCTAAAATTTGAGACAATATTTTAGGCAATTAAATTAGAAGCCCTAAACTTCTCAATATTATTTTAGTTTCTGCTCAAAATTTGGAAATTTTTTGTTGGTTTCTATTTCTAATGTTTTACAAATGAAAGTTAATGTTTTGAAAAGGGCTTTACTTCTGTAGGGAAAAAATTTGGTTTATAGGAGAAGTTAGGAAAAAAATAGACAAAAAAATACCACAAACCTTAACCACAAAATGCAATTTAGGACAGAGTAAGCTCAGTTCTTATGCCAACCAAATGATTAAATCAATCATCAGTATAAATATTTCATTACAAATATCTTCTTCCCTGAGTGTTATCCATGAATCAAAGCAGTTTTAGTAATGTTATGACTTTAATTATGTGATGTAAATTTTTTTTTTAAAAATC
Source organism: Myrmecobius fasciatus (assembly GCA_023553655.1). NCBI lineage: Eukaryota > Metazoa > Chordata > Mammalia > Dasyuromorphia > Myrmecobiidae > Myrmecobius > Myrmecobius fasciatus. Next base: position 17,344 of record JAJPUD010004814.1, on the reverse strand, counting down.
AAGATTACATTAAAAATGGTCACTCCACTTATCAGGTATCTCCATTTGTCAAAAAAAAAGGTTTCATTTATCTGGCCAAAAGAGGATGTGAAAATGTCTAGTCTAGGTGCTTTTTTTACCTTTGCTGATACAGTTAACTTATGAATAAATTCTAAAGGTCTGGTAAATGCCTCTGGAAAGAAAGTATCTTCCAGAGTAAATTGATATACTCCCTGGAACCTGCCATTGATCCATTCAGGTTCAATATCTCAGAGCATGGGTAATCCTAGAGAGATGAATGATCTTTTCTGATAGTATGGATTATGATTCATCTATATTTTCTCCTCCTATGAATTTTATGTTCTTATCTTTCTCCAAAAAAGCTTTAGATCATCAAAATTACATGGTTTACCAGATTTTCTTCTCCTTTGATATTTCAGTGTAATACTTGGACTCTCCACCTGAACCCCTGAATCCTTGACCAGCTCACTTCCCTTTTTTTGTCATTGCCAAATATCTTGACTGTGCTTGATGCTAATCTTCATGTCACTTCTCTTGCATGACATGCTGCAACCTGTTTATAGCCCTTGTGCCTTTATGCTACCTTTCATTTTCACCTGCAGTTCTCTGAAGGACCTGATGTTCCATGATCTGCAGCTGTGTGACATCACTAGCATGCTTTTGAAATGTCCCTAACTTCTGTCTTTCCATTAACAGAGTTTAGCAGGATTTGGTCTACTTCAACACTCAAAATTTTCCATTACAGAATGAATTTGGTTATAGCAGATCAAAATTTCTCACCTTATTCAAGTGTTAGAACAGTAGGTAGACCCTTGCGGTTCACATTATTGGATTGAAGTCAGATAGCTGCTCCACTGTTTTTCACACACTTAGCACTTAGGGCCCTGGCCCAAGTAGTAATCTTACGGTCAAAATAAGCCATAGATTGATTTTTTTAACCTTATTTTTTTATTTTAGAGCAGCAGGTTAGGGATTACCTATCCCTTCTTCTAAACTCTCTCTGAAATTCTGTTTCTATTTGGGAAAAAAGAAAAAGAAAAGAAAACAATGATTAGATAGTTAATAGACTATATTTCCAAAGATGAAGTATTTCCCACATGAAACACTTTTTGTACTCTTCTAAAAGCACTGTATTTCTCTTTTTTGCATTCATAACACTTGCAAAGTCTGTTAGCAGAAACTGTGGAGTCTGGAAATTATTGCTGGATATCTGAAATTCTTATTAATAATTTCAGAGCAGTAACCCTGGGGAGTATATAGAATTAATAAAAAAGACACTTTATTTCCTGGTGAAGTTCCAAGATGACTGGAGCTAAGATAGAATGTGAAATACAAAAGATGAACCTAGAATTCTCCTGATATTAGTCCAATGACTTTCTGGGACCTGAGGCTGAATTGATTAGAGACAGACCATTTTCCTGGCTAACCTTTAGGTTTATAAGGCCTTTCTTTCCCTACAAATCTGTTTTCCTGTACCACATTCCCAATTCCATCCCTTTTTCTGATATAATAAACTTCATAGAAACCAGAGTTAAAATTATTACTTAACATCTCAGAATACTTGCTTTATTTTGAAATAGAATTACTCGAATCAGTATTCTCTTAGTTCATTTTTTGTGACTGAAGATCCTAATAGTTTTCCATTTTTTAATTCTTAAAATGGGCTTAGAAGTGTGTGTGTGTGTGTGTGTGTGTGTGTGTGTGTGTGTGTAACTATATTAGTCATTAGAGGGAAAAATATCCTTGAATCATGTAAGCCATTCTACAAATTTATTACTCATTTTAAGGATGTATGAAAAACTAGATTATCATTATGCAGATTATAATTACCTACCTTGACACCATATAATTCATTTTAACAAACATTAAGCTACACACACACACATATATGTATATATGTGTATATATATACATATATATATATGTACTACTTTTATTTGTCAGTCATCAAGCAGAATTGATGACCTAGACTATTAACTCTCTACAAGCACTTACTAATTAAGTACTTACTGAGTGTCAGGTTCAAAGATAAGTCCAGGGGTCTACAAAGAAAGGCAAGTGAATACATATGTAAATTGTTTGTGTACTTATTATATTAAAATGTTGATGCTTGTTATAAAAACTAGACAGTATACAATAATTCGAGGGAATTGGGGTTGAAAAAAGGAGGTGTAATAGATAGTGCCATAGAAAGATCCCAATCTTAAAGAATTATTGTTTCTTTTTTGCCCCCCTTGATTTTTGCTGTGTCTACTACATTTTTGACCCAAGGGCTTGAATGCAAATGAGTTAATTCTCCTTGTTATAATCATTTAGGGGTGATTTCTCTCACTGTTAAAAACACAGTTCACACAACCTTTCATGGCTCAGGATACACAATTAGTTATGGGTATGTTGTTAGGCAAGAAGCAAGTTTAGAAATTGAATCTGAGCCTGCAACAATGAGATTTCAGTAACTGCATGTTTCCAGATTTGATAAGAATTGTTGTTGTTTAGTGCTATTTGATATTCATGTTTCTGCATGGTATTTGCCATCTCATTTGTTACAGATTTTTTTTTTTTTTGGTTACATTGAATGCCTATGTTTGTGGCAATTTAAAGCTATCTTACATATACCTATATTCTTGTAAGGAGTTCTGTGATTTATTGTGCTATGACATACCTTTAATGAACCTTTATCAATTTCCTATTGTAATGGAACTTCTTGAATTTTTATGTTGCTGTAATCATACTCTTGGTGGAGCTTTTGTTGTATTTATGGATTTTTGTTTCACATCGGTATGCAGGGTTTGTTTTATCTCTATCTTAACCATGTAGATGGCATTGTCAGCAGAGGAAAAACGATCTAATAAATCTTATTGTTTTCCAAAGAGTAAAAATATGTTGTACACAATATAATAAATATCAAGCTATATGTTTCCACAACCAAAAATAAATTTGTACATTAATGTCAGGGTTAGAATTCAGATATGTCTTGCACTTTTAATAACTGCAAAAAAAGTTAAAATGTTGAAAATCAGTCAGAGGAAATATTATTTCAAACTGCAGAAATAAGATGGTGATTTTTACTGCAAAGAATGTCATTTGTAAGTATTTGACATGCAACTTGGTAAATAACTGAAATTAAGCTTTTCCTTGCTAATGATATTTTACAAAAAGAAAACTAAAAAGAATACTTGCAAGAATCATGATATTCTGCATTATGTTTATTAAATAGTAATATCCAAAAATTTCACTCAATATGGACATACTTTTAATATAAATTTGATGCTCTATTTTGGATAATTAAATATTACAACATTCTTTGGTTGGTTTTTTTAAGTGCTGAAATATCAGGCATTTCAAGGAGAAAAGTTATTATTTCAAAATGTTAATTATATATTTGACTAATTAACAGTATGCTCTGTTCTGTGGCTAACATATTTCAATATGACACTGAATAATTTGTTATATATTCATTCCACTGAAAGATATTATCTATGTCTGCAATATAATGAAGTGAAAGTGTTAAAATACATGTCTTTCAAAATGTTGATGGAGTTTAATTTTCTTAAAACTTACATATGTAAATGGTTATTATATAGAATATCAGAGCTTGGTTTTATCTTAACATATTAGGAGACTTAAAAGTTTTTGATTCAAAAGGAAGGAAGTCTGAACTCGTTAATTGAGAATGTGAGCTTGAACCATTATCTCTACAAGTCATTTTCTCCATCTGCTTAGGGATAATAATTCTTACCACCTACCTCAGAAAATTGTTTAAAGATCAACAGGAAAATTTAAATTTTAAATCCCTCTGTGAAGCAGAGATTTGCTTATGTTCTGTTAATTTGATCAATGTCAACAGCCAGTCTGGATTTTTAGAGAAAGAAAGGTATAATAAAATGAAGATTTTGGAGGATAAGCATAGATTTTTCAAAAACTATATGATGTAAAATGGTCAACATGATCTGGTAGGTTCACTAAATAAAGAATCAGAAGAATTAAATTATTTTTCCTGCTCTGTCATTTATTGTGAGAATGTGACCTTAGTCTAGTCACATAACTCCTTTGAAATTTTAGCACACCATCTGGAAGGGTTTTGTGAGGATTAAAGGAGATTAATATGCATGGAAGCATTATGAATAGATACATATATGATAGAAAGAATATTAGATATATAGATAGGTCTATGATAGAAAGATTCATAGGTAGATTCATAGATAGATGATAGACTCATGAGTAGATTAATAGATATATAGATAGGTAGGTAGAGTAATAGGTAGATAGATAGAAAGAGAGAGAGAGAGAGAGGTAATAGATTAAATAACTGAATAGATATATCAATGATAGATGAATTAAAAGAACTTTTTAAAGTTTTACATAATAAGATTGATGATAAATTGCTATTTTTTCTTACCATTTTTACATTTTTGTCTAGTAATTAAGTGAAACAATCTTCATGGAATTCATACTATTGGATGCTCAGACTTGTAACAGAGAAGAATTCCATAATAAGTTCCATGGTCACATATAGAAAATAATATATGAATTATATTTGCAAAACTTTGTAACTATATCAAATTATGTCATATTTAAACATTTAACAAACATAAAGTGCTATATAAATATGAAATGCTTTACTCTGTGTATATTAAACTTAAATATCTAAAATGGAACTATATAAAGATCAAATACAGGCTTTTCAAAAAGAATTTCAAATAGTAACAAAAACTTTTTTTTTCTTTCAGATTTAGATTTTTAAGGGAATTTTGGATCAAAGGGGCACCAATTTAAAGCTGAAAGAGACTGGAGAGTTCATCTCATCTAATTCCCATATTTGATAGAGGAGGAAATTAAGGCTCAATATATAATTAAATGATTTGCCTATGATTATGTAAGAAATAAGTGAAAAAGTTGATTTTCAAACCCAGGTCCTCTGATGTCACATTAGTCATTTGTTATCTGATAGCATATATAGTTAGAGACAATCTAATCCAAACTTCTTATAAAGATTATGAAGCTGTGCTTCAAGTGCTTAAAATGCTTCTCAAAGAGATGGGATTTAAACCAGGTCCTCGTAATTTAAAATCCTATGATCTTTCCAACTTAAAACTTTGACTTTTATAGGAAAATAAATGTCCATCTTTACAAAAAAAATAAACTTGCTTTTATAAGATAATTAATGGGAGAAAAATTTTGCATACTATTATTATTTTAGGTTATCTGCAGCTTTAGATAATTTGATTCCTTTCTATTCCATCTTTATTCTTCCTTAATTATTAGCCTTAAACTATATATAACTTATGTTGATGCATTTACTGTGGAATCTTTTAATCATTCAGCTTTTTGAGGGTTAATTAATCATTTGGACCTAGCCTAGATTTGAAAATAAGGGGAAAAAACAATAACGTGTAATAAAGAGTCAGACAAAAGGAAATAACTCCTTCCAATTGCTTCCACCCACCCCCTTTTTTCCATTGGCATAACCATCAACCAAAAGTTTGTGTCACAAGCCTAACTTGTTTATTTGAGAAGCATTTAAGATGATTGGAGATGTTTCCAAGATCCCTACATTTAAATGTCAGCACTGAGGGTAGAATCCAAGTTCTCTGGCATTCAATTCAGTCCTTTTCCCATTTACCTAAATTATCCATAAGAAGATACTCACATTTCTTTTATTTTTGTACAATGTAGATTACAAAATTTAGAAAAGGGGAAAGAGAAGAAAGAAACCATTTTAAGTTCTCCTCACACATTAATTAGTCACATATATTCATTTAATATTTATTGAATGACTATTCCTTATTGGATATGAAATGGAATACGCAAATAAAGTTTAGCAGTAAAGTTAATTGGTTTACCCAGTCACACAGCCAGTTGGTTTTGAACCTAGTTTCAAAAAATTTTCAGCTTTTATTTCCATTCAATTTCTGTTGTTGTTTTGGGTTTGTCAATCATGTGTACATGTATATGCATATATATATATATGCATATATATTTATGTGTATATAGACACCTGCATAATAAGTGTATTATAATGCTGTGTGTATTATATGGGCTGTGTATATGTACATGCTTGCATGCCTATATACATACATGCATGCATATTTCAAAGCAAAAATTCTGCTCTCAGGATATATCTTTTAGTTAATGATGGTTATAGATATTAAATCTATATAGATATAGATAAATCAATTATAAAACACTGATTAGAAAAGCACATCATGTCAAATAATTTAAACAACTGTCTAATTCTGTTGTCTACTGCAAGGTGATAAACTGTTTGGAAACTCTAATGAACATCTTTCTAAGCAGCAAGTAATAGGCTCAGTACCTTATTACATAGGACTGATTAAAAAGGGAAGAATATTACCCTTTTATCCAAGTTTATTATATCACTGACTCTGTTTTTAAGCTAAAATATGTTGTATAAAGATAGCATTGCTTAGAGTATATTTGCTCTGTAAATTCACCAAAATATAATCATTGTGCTGGAAAGTTCTTTATAAGAATTGCTGTTGTCAACCATAGCTATCAGATTCAAGTAGGACTTAAAGGTTTCTAATTAAATGTGGAAAATATGTAATATATTCTTGAATGAAAATGTATCAACTATGAAAATAATATTTCTCTTGTGTGTGTTTTTAAATAAACTTTTAATTTTATTTCACAGTATGGACATCTATTTGGAAAATCAAGAACAGAATACGATTATAATAGAAAATAAATAACTCCCTGGGAGATTTTCAATATAGTTTCAGGATTTAATATTTACTCATTTTGGACATTGTGATTTTTTAAAACTGAGTTTTGTAGCAAGTTGTAATCACAAAAAATCATTCTGAATTATAAAAAAGATTTGTCATATTATCATAATTCAGCCATGTTTCTGTGTTCTTATTGAATAATTTAAGCATAAGTCCATCTAATATAAACTTTATTGCAGTGTAGATGCATCATCAAAAGCTTTGAAAAATCTGTTCCCAGCACTAGATTCTACACTCTGAATCATAGTGAGTTTAAAGAAAGACCTTTGGTTTAGAGTTGGGTGAAACTTAGACAAAATAGGGAAGTATTGCCTTATGATCTGAATATTATTGTCAGATAGTTATTTTGCAACTTTAGTATAGTATTATGAATTCATTTCCTCGCAAAATAAATGTCTGTATTGTATCTCTCTCCCTCTGATTAGAAAGGGTAGATGGTAGGTGCATTGGAGAGCTCTTCCCAGATTCTCTATTTTAGGAGGGGTCGAGGGCAGATACGGCATAAATTTTCAATTTGTTGCATGACTTCATCAAATCCCTCCTCCACCATTCATTCCTTTCATCTTCCTTAACCACTCATGCTCCTTTCAGCTTTTTTTTTCATGTGTTGTATTTCTTTTTTAGATTGTTCCTTAGGGCAAGGACTCAAATATCTTTCTTGTAGAGACTGACAAAATGATGATTAATAAATAGTTATTGACTCGTATAGAGAATGAAAAATTTCTGGCATTAAAATGTGTGCAAATATGAAAAAAAAAATGTCTTATACTGATACTCCATCTGTGCTCCACCATTCAGCTCTTTTTCTAGTGGTTGGTTATCTAGTTTGTTCTTTAAGATATTCATTCAGAATATATCATAACCTGACTAAGGGTGCTATTTAATCATTGTAATTTTGTTTCTGTTACCAATTTTTTCACGTCTTAGCCATCAAAAAATTCAGAGAAGGAGAAAAACAGAAGCAAAGCCTTTAAAAAATTTTTTCCCAAGCATTTACTTCTCAGGATAAAAAGAATAGGACCTATTTTGAGGCTTATGTAATAGTCCTTTGATTATACCTAATCCTTTTATTCACATTATAGCAAAATAGTGAATAGGTTCAGCATTTTCTGGTATCATCTGTTGCTTGTTTGGTGGCCTTACTAATCAGATAATTTTTTGAACTATATTTTTCCTTTACCTTGAGCATAATTGTTCAATCTTCTCTTTTTACCTTTTTGTTATTCTATGTAACTCATTTAATGAGTTAGGCCTTTGGACTTTTTTGCATAAAATATTACTTTTTGTATGAATTTATGAATTCTAATTCATATCCAATTGTTTCTGAGGTACAGATATTAATAATATGTCTTTCTACTCTATGCTATAATATTTTTGTTTTGCAATATTTTTTTCTTTCAGTTTAGAAATGATCAAAATATTACAAAACTGTTCCTGGGCCCTTTATTCTATTTAAATCATTCCATGACTCTTGGTGATACTGTTAGGAGGCTCACCTATAAAATATAACACTTGATTCTTTTTTATCACCTTGTGTTTATCTTCCCTATTCTTACATAATGAAGTTTATACTCACCTCATACTAGTAGTGAAAAATTAGTAATTCAATGTGGGAATGATGTGTGTTGTGAAAGCAACTACAAAAAGGTAAATATCACTGTATAGAAGAATGTTGGGGAAAGAATAATTTTTAAGAAACCAACAAAAATATGTAAGGAACAAGTTAGCAAGGGCTTTAAATGACAAATTAAGTTAAAATTTGATCTTGCATATAAATAGGCTTTTGGAGATTATTAGTTGGGAAGAAGCAAGAGAATGATACAATCTAACATGCACTTCAGGAAAATAAATTTTAGTAGCTTAGTGAAGGATGTACTACAGGACCAGGTATGAGGTAATGAGGGATTATATCAGTGTAGTTCTTATGCGAGACAAGAGGAAGGGGAGATTCTAAGAGATGTTGCAAAGGTTGAATCAATGGGACTTGGCAAAATAAGAGTCAAGAATGAATACTGGTGAACTTGGTGCATGATTGAGAGAATGGTGGTTTCCTCCAAAACAATAGGAAATTCAGAAAGAAAGAAATTTTAGTTTGTGACATGTTGAAATTGAGGTGTTTGTGAGACAGTTAAGAGAGGGGAAATAAAATAAATCCCACAGTACTATAGTGGCTGAATAAATGAACAAGAAAAGAAAATCTAAAATTCTGTGGAAATAGAATCAGGCAAGGGAAATACTGGACAAAACCCCAGAAAGGAGATTGCCAAATCGAATGACCTTTTAGCAATTCTCATCCTTCTTGACCTTTCTGTAATATTTTGCATTATTGATCAACTTCTTCTCCTTGACAATCTCTTCTCTCCAGATTTTTCTGTCACTACTTTCTTTTGATTGTCCTATTTTTCTACTTTCTCAGTGTAGACACCTGTTGACAATGAATGTTGCACCAAGGCAATGTTCCAGATCTATCTCCTCTTTTCTCTCACTATTCTTTTGTGTGAAAAGTTTCTACAGATTCAATTAAAAATGTAATGCAGGTAATTTTCAGATCTATTTATTTATCACTAATTTCTCTCCTACTCTCTGTTTGACATCTACAAATGCCTAGTGCACCTACCAAACTGGATGTTGCAAATATGCCACAAAATGAACTCATTTTATTTTCTCCTAAGCCCTCCTCTCTGTCATATTTTCCTAATTCTTATCAAGGTCATCAATCTCTTCCTAGTATTATAGCCTAGTAACTCAATCACCCTCAACTTCTAACTCACTACCAATATCTAATCTTGATTCTGCGTTCACTCATTACATCATATCAGGTTATTTGCAATAGCCTTCTGGTTGGTCTCTCTGCCTTGAATCTTCCACTCTTATAATTTTTCCTCCACTTAGCAGCTTCCCCATCCCCACCCTCACCCCCACCTCCCAAAACATAATTTTCTGATTAGTGTACATCACACACACACACACACACACGTATACACACTAAAAAATATTGACTTGAGTTTAATTTTATATTTATTCACTTAATGATTTTCCCCAATTACATGAAAAGATGGTTTTCAATATTCATTTTAATGGTTTTAAGTTCTATTTATTTCCTATTTATTCCTTCACTCCCACTTTCCCAAGATAATAAGCATTTTTATATAGGATATACATGTACAATCGTGTTAAATATATTTTTACATTAGTCATGTTCTGAAAGAAGAATCAGAAAAAAGAAAAAAACAGAAGAAATAAAAAACAGAAAAAAATAGTCAACATATTTTTCTTTGAACTATATACGGACCCAATAATTTGTTTGTTTGTTTTTTTCTAGATGTAGGTCATACTTTCCATCCTGAGTCTTTCAGAATTGTCTTGTATCATTGCATTTCTGAAAAGAGCTAAGTCTATCACAGTTGATCATTGCACAACATTTCTGTAACGGTGTATAATGTTTTCCTGGTTCTACTCATTTCATTCAATATTAACTCATGTAAATTTTTCCAGGTTTTTCTGAAACTACCTGCCCATTATCTGTTATAGAACAGTACCATGACTTGTTCAGCTGGGACGGTCATACTCTCGATTTTCAATTCATTGCCACCACAAAAAGAACTGTTACAAATATTGTTGTGCATGTGGGTCCTTTTGGCTTTTTTTGATATCTTTGACATATAGGCCTAATAGTGGTGCTGCTGGATCAAAAAAATATGCACAGCTGTATGATTCCTTGAGCTTAGTTCCAAATTTCTTTCCAGAATGGTTGGATCAGTTCACAACTCCTCCAATAATGAACGTTTCCCAATTTTCCTACATCTTCTCTACCTTTTGTCATTTTCTTTTCTGTCATACTAGCCAACCTATAGGTTTTAATTGTTTTAATTTCCATTTTTACAATTGATAATCATTTAGAGTGTTTTAAAAATATATAACTAGAGATATCTTTACTTTCTTCATCTGAAAATTGCTTGTTCATATCCTTTGACCATATATCACTTGGAGAATGGTTTGTATTTTTATACATTTTATTCAGTTCTTTATGTATTTGAGAAATAAGACCTTTATCAGAAACATTGCTTGTAACAATTGTTTCCCATCTTTCTGTTTCTCTTCTAATCTTTGTTGCATTTGCTTTGTTTATGCAAAACCTTTTAAATCTAATGAAATCAAATGGTTAGGCCAAGTTCTATAAAATGTTTATTTTTAATTTGATTAATGAGGCACTAAATAAGTAAATTAATTTAAGTAGAATTTTCATTTTTATTATATTAGAGCAGGTAGAATTTTCATTTTTATTATATTAGAGCAGGTTACCCATGAATAATTGATCCCCCCCCAAGTTGTTTAGATCTGCCTTTTTCTGTGTGAAAAGTGTTTTGTAATTGTGCTCATATAGTTCCTGGATTTGTCTTGGAAGATTCCCAAAATAGTTTATATTGTCTACAGTTTTGTCAAATTAAATTTCTCTTCCTATCTCTTTCAGATGGGGTTGGTGGGAAATCTGCAAATGATTTGTGTACATTTATTTTATATTTTGCAACTTTGCTTAAGGTAGTTATTTCAAATAGTTTTTTAGTTGATTCTCTGGGATTTTCTAAGTATATGATTATATTTTCTGCAAAGATTAATAGTTTTGCTTCCTTATTATTTATTCTAATTTTTTCCATTATGTCTTGAATTTTAAGTGGACCAAGGCACACTTGGAAAATATTCTAATAAAAATTTATACAATATTAACAAAGCACCACACCCATCACAGTAAGGGATCAATGGAATATTTATATTCATCAAAAAAGAAAACAAATGATAAATGTTCACTCAGCACAGGATAAATATGCAAAAACCTGAAGAAGTATTTTTGAAATAAATCACTTCACTGAGCAATAGGAAAAGCACCCCAGTGGTTTGGTTAAATTTAAAAGTGTAGTTGACCTTGGAATGAAGCCTTTAAAACAAAGAAATCCTTGAGTAGAAAAGAAATTTCTTCCTTGGTGATACCCACATAAACACAATAAAATATGTTAAGAATGACATATGAAAGTGGGGGAATCATTAAAATCAATTAGAGGAAGGAATAACAATAATAATACACACATATATGTATGTATGCATATATATGTGTGTGTTATTGTTATGCATATATATATGTGTATATATGTATATATGCATATATATATATATATAATATGCCAGAACTTGGGCAAAATTTTTGAACCCCTTGGTTCTTTAAAGTAACCTTTTATTTTATCTTGTTACATCCTTGTCCTCAATTTTTTTTCATGGCACAAAATGTCTACAGTTTCTCCTTTTCTTTATGTTATCTTTCTTTTTGCAGGAACTATTACTTGTTTATATTTGTATCATTATTTAGCACTATTCCTGGCACATAGTTAATATGTTTAAAATATTGCATCTACATATCAGCTAGTAACTTTCTGAGACTAAATTTGAATTCATAACTTCCTGACTCCAGGACCAGCTCTTTATCACTGTGATGTCTACTTTATGTACAGTGATTATCCATATTTACCAGCCTATTCTTCACTTGCAGTCCTTCTTTATCATCAGTTCTCCAAAGTTACTATCAGTTATGGTTTTGATAAGAAGTGTCAAGGAATAAATACTTATTTTTCATTACACACACACACACACACACACACACACACACACGCACACACACACACCCATACAGGATGGGTCTTCCCAAGTCAGGCTTTATAAGTTCCATTATATGGTTTTCATTTGTTTTTTTTTTCAATTTTTATTTTTGGTTTGTCTTTTTTTGTGGCCATCTATAACTCTTTGTGATTGTTTGTTTATTTCTTGTTTGCTCTTTTTTCTTTCCTGAGGTAAATGGTTTCCTGGCAAAGATACTACAGTGGTTTCCCTTGTCCTGCTCATTTTACAGATAAATAACTGAGGCAAACAGGATTAAATGACTTATCTAGGATCACACAACTAGTGTCTGAGGCTTGATTTGAACTCATGAAAAATGAGTCTTCCAGACTCCATGCCCAGTGCTCTATCCACTGAATGGCCTAATGCTCCAGATGTTATCCTTCCCCTGAAATGATGTTTCATATGCTTCAAAAAGCTTCCATAAACAATATTCTTTTATCTTTTAAGTCCCCTTTTCCTCTCAAAACCCACTTCATGAAAGAAAATTTTCTGTCTTCAGAAACTTATCTCCTGTGTTCACTTTAGTACAGGTGAAAAGAAAGAAATTCAATAAAGATCCCTGAAAACAATAGAATTTCCCCTTTGTTATCAGATAACGAAATTTTACTTTGATAGGGACATTTAAGTTCAACATGAAAAAAACCGGTCTCAGGACAAAATTTTGGTGATCTTGGTCAACACCTTGAGAATTCATAGAGTATCCCAGACAACTGTTGACTAAGCACTTCCATATGTGCATTAGTACAAGTTTCTTTAAAAAAAAAAATCAGTGTCTCTTCAGCACTTTTTAAGTGTTGTCAAAAGATATTTTTACCTTTTGCCACTAGCATATGCTGGCTATTACAGGAAAGTATTCAACACACTCCTGGCAATGAAAAAAAAAAGTTAACTCTCCCTCTTCTTTCCCTCAAATTCTAAAATCCACCATAATTTTAATGCTATTGATCATGATTTTTCCCTCTTATTGGCAATGGCCTGCCCCCTTGGCGTATTCAATTCTTGATATCTCATCTTGAGAATGAAAGGATAAAAGGAAAATCATTTGTTTGGAGTCTGGAATATCTTTTTTTATTAAAAGTTTTTATTTGCAAAACATATGTATGGATAATTTTTCTTTTTTTTTAGAGCTAATTTTTTTTTATTAAAGCTTTTTATTTGTATAACATATGTATGGGTAGTTCCCCAACATTGATCTTTACAAAGCTTTCCATTACAAATTTTACCCCCAGGCCCCTCCCCTCCCCTAGATGGCAGGAAGTCCACTACATGTTAGTAATGTTGAAATGCTTGAGAAGTTATGCAAGAAAAATCCTATCTACAAGAAAAAAAAAAAAAAAGAATCAGAGAAAGGCAACACAATGCAGGCAAATGTCAATAGAGATCATGAAAATGTTACGTTGTGGTCCATATTTCATTTCCCTCTCTCTGTGTGTATATGGTTTTCTTCAGTAAACAATTGGAACTGGTTTGAGACAATTCTTTGTTGCAGAGAGCCATGTTCATCAGAATTGATCATCATGTAATATTGTTGTTGCTGTGTATGATGATCTCCTGGTTCTGCTCGTTTCACTCAGCATCAGTTCATGCAAGTCCCTCCAGGCCTCTCTGAAATCGTCCTGCTGGTCGTTTCTTACAGAACAATAATATTCCATAACATTCATATACCATAATTTATTCAGCCACTCTCCAATTGATGGGCATCCCTTCAGTTTCCAGTTTCTAGCCACTACAAAAAGGGCTGCCACAAACATTCTTGCACAGGTGGGTCCCTTTCCCTCCTCTAAGATCTCTTTGGGATATAGGCCCAGTAGAAACACTGCTGAGTCAAAGGGTATGCACAGTTTGACAACTTTTTGAGCATAGATCCAAATTGCTCTCCAGAATGGTTGGATCTGTTCACGGTTCCAACAACAATGTATTACTGTCCCAGTTTTCCCACATCCCCTCCAATATTCATCGTTATCTTTTCCTGTCATTTTAGCCAATCTGACAGGTGTGTAGTGGTACCTCAGAGTTGTCTTAATTTGCATTTCATTGATCAATAGTGATTTGGAGCAACTTTTCATATGACTAGAGACGGTTTTAATTTCATCATCTGAAAATTGTCTGTTCATATCCCTTGACCACTTATCTATTGAAGAGTGGCTTGAATTCTTATATATATGAGATAATTCTCTATATATTTTAGAAATGAGGCCTTTATCTGAACCATTAAATGTAAAGATGATTTCCCAATTTGATGCTTCCCTCCTAATCTTGTCTGCATTTGTTTTGTTTGTACAGAAACTTTTTAACTTAATACAATCAAAATTATCCATCTGGTGTTCAATTAGGAGTTCCAGGTCTTCTTTGGACATAAATTTATTCCATCTGCACAGGTCTGAGAGATAAACTATATTACGTTCCTCTAACTTGCTTACAAAGTCCCTCTTTATATCTAGATGATGAACCCATTTAGATCTTATCTTGGTATGTGGTGTTAGGTATGGGTCAAGCCCTAATTTCTTCCACACTAGTTTCCAATTTTCCCAGCAGTTTTTGCCAAATAGTGAGTATTTATCCCAAAAGCTGGGGTCTTTGGGTTTATCAAATACTAGATTGTTAAGTTTATTGCCTAGATTTTCCTGATATCCTATCCTGTGCCACTGATCGACTGCTCTATTTCTTAGCCAGTACCAAACGGTTTTGATGACCGCTGCTTTATAATATAGTTTTAGATCTGGTACAGCAAGGCCACCTTCATCTGCCTTTTTTTTTCATTATTCCTCTTGAAATCCTTGACCATTTGTTCTTCCAAATGAACTTTGCTACTATTTTTTCTAGATCTGTAAAATAATTTCTTGAGAGTTTCATTGGTATGGCACTAAATAAGTAGATTAGTTTGGGTAGTATTGTCATTTTTATTATGTTCGCTCTGCCTACCCATGAGCACTTAATATTTTTCCAATTGATTAGTTCTGATTTTATTTGTGTGGAAAGTATTTTGTAATTTACTTCGTATAGTTTCTGACTTTTCCTTGGCAGATAGATTCCCAAATATTTTATCCTATCATCTGCTATTTGGAATGGAATTTCTTTTTGTATCTCTTGCTGCTGAACTTGGTTGTTAATACATAAAAATGCTGATGATTTATGTGGATTAATTTTGAATCCTATCAGTTTGCTAAAGTTGTGAATTGTTTCTAGTGGTTTTTTTTAGATGAGTCTCTAGGGTTCTCTAAGTATACCATCATGTCATCTGCAAAGAGTGATAATTTGGTTTCTTCATTACCTACTCTGATTCCTTTTATCTTTTTCTCCTCTTATTGCTAAAGGTAACATTTCTAATACAATATTAAATATTAAGGGTGACAGTGGGCAGCCTTGTTTCACTCCTGATCTTATTGGGAATGGTTTTAGTTTGTCTCCATTACATATGATGCTTGCTTATGGTTTTAAATAGATGCTACTGATCATTTTAAGGAAAAGCCCATTTATTCCTACACTCTCTAGTGTTTTTAAAAGGAAAGGGTGTTGGATTTTATCAAAGGCTTTTTCTGCATCTATTGAGATAATCATATGGTTTTTGTTAGTTTGGTTATTAATATAATTAATTATGCTGATAGTTTTCCTAATATTGAACCAGCCCTGTATCCCTGGGATAAATCCTACTTGGTCATAGTGTACTATCCTGGGGATGACTTTCTGTAATCTCATTGCTAATATCTTATTTAAAATTTTTGCATCAATATTCATTAGGAAAATTGGTCTATAGTTTTCTTTCTCTGTTTTCACCCTACCTGGTTTAGCTATCAGCACCATATCGGTCTCATAGAAGGATTCTGGCAGTATACCTTCTGTCCCTAATTTCTTAAATAGTTTGTGTAGTATTGGAATTAATTGTTCTTTGAATGTTTGGTAGAATTCCCATGTAAATCCATCTGGCCCTGGAGATTTTTCTTTTCCTGATATGGGGCTATTTAAATAATTTATATCCTCTTCTGTTAACCTCGGCAATCTATATTTTTGTAGATATTCCTCCATTTCATTTAGATTATCGAACGTAATGGCATAAAGTTGGGCAAAGTAACTCCTGATTATTGTTCTAATTTCCTCTTCATTGGATGAAAGTTCTCCCTTATCATTATTGAGACTAACAATTTGATTTTCCTCTTTCCTTTTTCTTATCAAATTAACTAAAGGCTTATCTATTTTGTTTTTTTTTTCTTAGAACCAACACAGTTTTATTTATTAATTCAATAGTGTTCTTATTTTCAATTTTATTAATTTCTCCTTTTACTTTTAGAATTTCCAATTTGGTATTTAATTGAGGGTTTTTAACTTGTTCTTTTTCTAGTTTTTTAATAATAAGCCCAATTCGTTGATAATTTCTTTCTCTATTTTATGCAAGTAAGCATCTAGAGATATAAAGTTGCCCCTTACAAACGCTTTAGCCGTATCCCACAAATTTTGGTATGTTTTCTCCTTATTGTCATTCTCCTGGATGAAATTATTGATTGTGCCTATGATTTGCTCTTTCACCGATTCATTCTTCAGGATTAGATTATTTAATTTCCAATTAACTTTTGGTTTATTTTCTCCTGGCCTTATATTGCATGTGATTTTTATTGCATCATGATCTGAAAAGGATGCATTTACTATTTCTGCCTTTCTGCATTTGAACTTGAGGTTTTTATGCCCTAACACATGGTCAATTTTTGTATAGGTTCCATGGACTGCTGAGAAAAAAGTAAACTCCCTACTGGCTCCATTCAACTTTCTCCATAGATCTATCATACCTAACTTTTCTAACAATTGGTTTATCTCCCTAGTTTCTTTCTTGTTTATTTTGTAGTTTGATTTATCTAATTCTGAGAGAGCAAGGTTGAGATCCCCCACTAGTATCATTTGGCTGTCTATTTCTTCTTGTATCTCTCTTAATTTCTCCC